>VZRQ01000970.1:201382-259426 GCA_013397975.1 Machaerirhynchus nigripectus | reverse complement strand
TACATATATATACTAATACAGTTAGTTTATAGGAAATCATAAATGAAACTCATTTTTTCTTAAGAGTGCTTAGTTAGAAGGGCCCAACCGAGAAAGGAACACAAGGTGCTTTTTCATTTTTTTCTTAAATGGTTTTGGGAGGTTAAGAATGTGTATTTTGTGCATGCCACGTAGGTGTGAATGGTACACTTAAAGCAACTGTGTTTGCCTGCACTGTCAGTTCAATCGACCATATAACCGAGGAGCATCACCATGATGCCGTAACTTTGTGTTGTTGGAAAGCTTTTTTTTCCCCTAGCTGTTTTTGTGTGTTGTCAGTGTTGTGCTTTCTCACAGTTATACTTGGTTGACTTGTTGATTATGCCTGTTCATGTTTTTAAACTCATTTTCTGACTGTATCAAATAGATCATAGTGAGTTATCCACCAACAAAACAACTAACGTATGAGGAACAGGACTTGGTGTGGAAATTCAGATACTACCTTACTCACCAGGAGAAGGTAAGTTGAGTCATAGAATGGTTTGGGCTGGAAGGGACCTTGTCACTTACATCAGTAAGCTTTTCCAGGTCTATGCTTATGTAAATATAATTGAATCTAATTCTGCCTTTGTGTGAGACATTAATTTTTGCAGTAATTTCTTTTGGCTGGCTTTTTGCTGATGGCTTGTCCAACCTCCTATTTAGGCCTTGACAAAATTCCTGAAGTGTGTCAACTGGGATCTACCACAAGAGGCAAAGCAAGCACTGGAGCTGCTGGGCAGGTGGAAGCCCATGGATGTGGAAGACTCCCTGGAACTTCTGTCGTCTCACTTCACCAACCCAACAGTGCGGCGCTATGCTGTTGCCAGGCTTCAGCAGGCTGATGATGAGGTATTCACTGGTCTATGGGTACATGGAAAAGTCAGCTGTTCTCAGGATTTTTAGTCTTGTTGAATCATTGAAACGTTTGGTACTTCTTAACACATTTAAGTGAATATTAGTGAAGGAAAACAAAAAAAGAATTCACTGTGTTGCTATTTATTGTAATCCTTTTGGGGAGCAGTCTTCACATTATTAAGTGTCACACATTGATAATTGTCTTAGCATGAACAGCTGGTGGTAGATGGTTTTGTAAAACAACAGTATGCTCTCACCAAAAAACAGTGATGAATTTTGAGTGTTAACCTGCGGGAGTGCTCTGAACTTAAACAGTTAACTGAAAGATTTTCAGCAGATCCATCTGGTGAATTGAAACAGTGTATCATCATACTCTTTTGCTAAAGAAAATGAGTAGAAGAGCATCTGTGGAAATAAGGTGTTTCTGATTGTATACTGATTAGAATGTGATGAGCTGTGATTATGAATAGAACCCACTTAAAAGAATCTAATCTGTTAAATTTCAGTGATTTATATATTTTATTTTCTTTTGACAGTTATAAAGAAAAGCAAACCCACATTTGAATGTATTACCATAACTCTTGAATCTTTGGCAATCAATGGAGTTTAAAGTAGGGAGCATAAATATATCATATTTTTTCAAGCCTACTTTAATAGTCAAGGTCATACTGCTTTGACTTTAAAAATGTATCTTTATAAAGTATTGAAAGGTAACTAAACAGAAGAAGTCGAACAGTAAAGGCAACAAATTGATTTTAAACAGAAGGTGGTTAAAATTCTGTTCTTCAATCCAAAATAGATTAGGTATGTGGTTTTTCTCTTAGATCCCCAGCCACACAAAGGATTAAAAAAAAACAACAAAACAGTCCATAAGAGAAGAGAGAGTCTCTGTTCTTGATACCCAGATTTTATGCTTGAATTTCAATTTTCTTCTTGTGAGACACAAATTGAAAGCTTTATTCTGTGGTGGAAGCAATTAGGGCAGCTTATCTAAAGGGAGTTTTAACATAGTAATTGCACTTGAATATTCACTAAATTAGCACTTACTGTCTTTAAGTAACAAAGAATAGTAGAATGATACTTCAGTATTTTATTTTTTGGGAGCCAAACTGCATCCAACACCAGTTTTGCTATGGTATATTGCTTGTTAGGGAGACCTCGATTTCTGTGTTGTTAGAGGTCACTAAACCCTGACTAAGGTAATCTGTAAATGAGAATTTTGTAAACAGAAGGAGTTGTAGTTTGTTTTGACTGACACCCTTATTTCACTTGGATTTTTTTTCCTCCATGAGGATTTGCTGATGTACCTGCTACAGTTAGTCCAAGCACTGAAATACGAAAACTTTGATGACATAAAGAATGGCCTGGAGCCTAGCAAGAGGGACAGTCAAGGTTCCATGTCAGAAGCTATGACAACATCTGGATCTAATGCTTCAGAAATAGACAGGTAAGAAGCTTAGACCTCAAGCAGAAAGGCAGAAACATGTAACATTCTAAGCCATAAAATTCTTTCTTCATTTTAGGGGTGAACTGCATATTGAACATGTTATTTTATAACCTGAAGCATTAACAAAAAACCAAAAAAAACTCCATCAAATCCTGAGCATTCATGAACTGTGTTTCCTAATTACACAGTTTACGGAGCAAACAATGTTAAGGTAGTGGCCTTTGACCTTACCCCACCAAAGGAAGAACGCTTCTGTAGAGCAGGAAAAACACCGTTGTTGCTTCCTTCTGTACTTGAAAAGTTAAGATGTCATCACTGAAGTTACATGAGGTTTCACTTTCCACTTTCATCAGAGAATGTGGATCTCAAAGTCCAGTCAGTCTGAAGTGGAAAGAAATTTCATCCTGCTCCTGCAAAAGAATGGGGGGGGGGGAGATTGTGGAAGCACACTTCTTATACTTGCAGGAATCCAAAAGAAAGACTGAGATACCTAATAAAGTATTAAGCAAAGTGCAAACAAACTTGGTAACCAAAGTCTTCTGTGACTATTTTTTACAGATTTTCAGGATTTTCAGTTTAAGCTTCTAATGACTTGAAACATGAGGGTGTATTTTTTGTGTTAAAATTCTACAGCTTTTCATTGATCTTGCTGCAAAGCTGTAAAAGTGGGTGTGGTGGGCAGTGTGCTTTATTTTGAGGCTGCAGTGATACTTAGATGTTAGGAGAGCTATTTAATTACTTCCTTTCAGGTAAATTTACTGTCTGAAAACTCTGCCTTGCAAATAAGCGTTTGTCAGCTCTGTTATGTGTAGTTGCATTCCAAAGACTAGTGCTTGCAGGTGTTGTGTATCAGCAGTTTCATCTCAGAACATTTGAAAAAAGCTCCTGAAAATGCAGATTTGTTAAATTCCTATCTATGTCTGCTTATTTTGTATGGAAGATGAAATAAAATGCAGAGTTTGTTGTAAGTGGAAGTCCTTCACAGGCATAAACTGTATAGCTCTCTAGGCACAGATTTTTGCTGTTTTCAGGAACTGCAGCTGTCAAAGTTGCTGTTCATGCAGTTTGTTCTGAAACAGGGTTGGGATGCTACCTTCAAAGATACTTTTCTTTCAGTTCTCTGAATTTATTATGCTGTGGAAGTGAAATTCATTGCGATTTCCATGCATGCTCCCTGGTCCCCAAGCAAGAACTTTGAATCATGCCAATTACATGCTTTCCTTTGTGTAGTTCCCAGATTATGAGTCCTATTCCACCTGTTTCCTCTCCACCTCTTACTTCTAAGACAAAAGAGCTTGCAGAAAATGAAAACCTTGATGTAAGTCAGACGATTTACCTTGTATTTACTGTACTTCTCTAGTGACCTGGTACTGTTTCTTGCTTTTGTTTGTGAATATTTGGATCCTTTGGGTGTATCTTGCTGAATATTTAGAGTGCCCAAAGAGTATAAATTTAAAGTAAATGCTAAGAAAATAGCAATAGCTTAACTGAATTTTTTTACAGGGCATCTATTTATGTACATGATCACAGTAGCCAAAACTGGGGGATTGGAAATTGAACTGTTCCTGAAATTAAAGTACTCTTCTGTAAAGGAGAAAACTACAGCAAAGGCTATCACATACTGATTAGACAGTGACAACTGCATGTGTTCGAGGTGTTTTAAAACAGTCTTTTAATAGAAAACAGTTATCCAAATATTTCAGTCTCTGCAATCTGTTCTGTAGCCGTATTCTTTGGCATGTCATCTTTTTTGAACCTAAGTGAGACACTGTGTTGATTTACTTCTGCCAAGGACTATATTCAGTTTATGCCAGAAGTAGACGAGTAATAGGAATGGGACTGGAGGAAGGGAAAGATAGAAGGTAAAGATATTTTGAGGGAATTTGATTTTAATCTGATGTGCAGATTAATCGGTCTTTGAAGTAAAGATCTACTCCTTGTTGCAAATTGTCTTCTTTGCGTCTTAATACTGCATAGAAAATAAGCCTCAAATGGAGCATATCAGTAAAGATACACAGATTTCTTGCTAGCTGGACTGTTAAACCTCAAAGAAGCAGCTAAAAGCTGTGTATCCTATACAAATTTGTTTTCTTAGAATGTAGAACATCTTCAAGATTGTTCGATGCTCTGGATACAAAACAGAATGGGAAATCTCTTTGGGGGTTGAATTTTACAGCATTTACAGCAAGATGTAATTGCATAGGAAGAAAGAGTAACATGTAAATAGAAATTACATTAAAGGTTTCTTTTTGGAGAACATCATGTGCTTTTTATATGTTGGTAAATACATTACTGGAGTAGCAGACTTTCTACTTATAGTGGTGGTGCTGGATTTAAGGTAATATTTAAACTACCACGATTTAAATATTAGGTTGGATTGGATTCAGATTCTAGACGGCAATATATCTGTCACAATTCTTATATTTACTTGATGTTTTTCCTTAACTTTGTCACTCTCTCAGATGCATAGATTTCCTTATAACTCTTTTTTTTTTTTTTTCCTGTTCTTAAATCCCTTCCAGCAAGACCTTTGCACTTTCTTGATATCACGGGCATGCAAAAATTCCACGTTGGCAAACTACTTGTACTGGTATGTTAGAAACTGTGTATTTATACTCTATCAACATGTAACTGAAATCAAAGCTATAATGCCCAGAAGGATGCTCGGTGAAAGATGCTTATTACTAACCTGTCTTGAGAGCTTCAGAATCTCAATTTTTCTCAGGGTGAAGTAGTAGATTTAAAACAACATGCATTTGAACATAATAATTTATAAAAGGAGGGTTTTAAAATGCAGAAATATGTTTTACTGTTAGACAAAAGAAGGTGATGTTTAGGACATTAGGTACAGTGGTACAAAAAGCAGCCAAACTAAGTTAGAAGTTGTCATTCATGTTGTCTGTGGTGTTGGGGCTGAGATTAAGTTCTCCTTTGCTCTTCTTTGCTGTGTGCTTGTAGTTTTTGTGCTTATCATTTGTTGGCTGGAATATTGAAGTTACGCACTTCAATATTAATCAAAGGTGTATTTTATGAAGGTTCATAAAGCACTGATTTTTTTGTTGTAACCTAACCTACTTTTTTTTTCCATTTGTGGTTATGAGCACAAACAAAATGTCATTGCATATGTGCATTCTTAAGAGTAACTTTAGTTGTAAATATTAGGTCATCTATACAGTAGAGAGCTAGGATTGCTTAGCTGAGGATCTTGTCTCAGCCCAGTGGTTTAAGAATTAAATTAGATGCCTAAACTAGTAATCTGCAAGCCTTCCAAGCAAGCATTTGCAGGTAGGAATTTTCTCATTTGAAGCAAGCTGAGATGAGTAGAGCTGTACTGTGTGAAAGTGTGTGTGTGTGTGTGTGTTAATGTACAAATATCTGCATATGCACAATACTCACAGCTATTTACTTGTATATACACATGTATTTTAAAAGCAAGAGCTTAGGAGCCTTTTACATGGCTAAACCTAAGTCATATGGTTCTCATTTGTAGCTGCATCAAATACCTAAAAATGCTAATGCATATGATTGTAGTTCAGTGTGCTAAGAGCATTAACCAGAGATAAGTTCTGAAGTGGGAACTAAGTGTGGTATGTGATGTAAACATTTAGCAAACTGTTCGTATAAAATACTTACAAGAAACCTGTAATCTATGCTGAGAGATTCCATTTATAACTTTATAAGTTTTATTGTTTAATTAGTTTTTAGTAAGTGGAATTTTAAGACATTTAAGTGCATGACTTATGTACATTTGCAAAAAATAGTTATTTCTGTTGTAGTGCCCAAAGATAAGGTCGGGCTTCATTAAAAATTGCTATTAAATATAAATGATGAAAATAATTGCAGACTGAATTGGTGTGAGTAGAATCGAAGTGCTAGACCTAATCAAATATTCTTCATTAAGATAAGTGTTTGTAGCTTAGTTTATTTTGTATCAGGTTGATAGAAACTGTTCTCTTACATTTCAGCAGTATCTCAGACACCTCAGTCTACAGAAAGTTCAAATGTCCATAATTCTGTGAAGTTTTTGACATATGACTTAAAAAAAATAAATTCAACAAAACAACCAAGAAAAGTCCAAGCTAAAAACCCTAGTCAATTTATTCTTTGTTTTCTTGCCAGACATCTCAATTTCTCAGTGACAAAATACAAATGTTGCAGCCACTGTTTGAGGTGACGTAGCCATAAATCCCCATTGCTGATCAATTGTATATTTCACCTATCCAGACACAGCATGCACCTAAAATAATCAATGGAAAAAGTACAATAACCCTTGAAAATGAAACGTTCTGCTCAGTCACTTGTCACTGTAAAGCTATCCTATCCTTTAACAGTGGACTCAGAAGTCAGTGCTACTGCTTTTTCTGACACCTACCCAAGTATGAAGCATTACTCTTATTCCTTGTTTCAAGATAGCTTTGAGAAACTGTCCAGGGCTTTTTAACAAATGAAGATTAAAATGGCACATTTCAATTCATTACTTTCCCTTTTCTTTGAAGTTCAGGTGCACAGACTTTGTAAATACAGACTTACTTTTATACACGTATTGGTGAGGGAACAGTCCATAACAGTGCATTAGGAAAGCCCTGGAAGGAATCTTTAGTTATAGATTTGATTCGGGTTATACACATGGAATAAGTTATGTATGCTTTATTCTAGTGGATGTAATATATTGTGTGTTTATAAATAAGATGGCTCAAATCTGATCAGCTGCAAATGACAGACCTCTAGTCTTGTCTCACAGTTACTCTGTCACAAAGAGATTCTGCACAAGTACATAAGGAAGGTGTAATTCTTGATGACATTTTTAACGTCCAAGAGAATGTCTTGAATTAGTAACTTTTGAATCCAAATGCAGTGTTTCAAATTGACTGACATGATAATTTCTTCATTTGAACAGTGTTTATTATATGTTTTTACTTTATTATATGTTTATTGCATGTTTTTGCTGGGTAGTATTAGGAGATCTGTTGACCAACAGAAAGAAGACCTTCAATACACAGCTACTTTTTGCTTGTCAGTGCTGCAAGTAGAAATTTACACAAAAGCATTCCAAATGACTGCTTAACATCAAAATAAATTTTAAGTATAAGTGTTCCAGACTGTACTATTAAGTTTTGTATCCAATTCATAATTTTAGAAATGGAAACTCTGGCATGTAGACCCTGCGGAGCTGCTTTAGGAACAGTAACTTTCTTTCCACTGTTTCTAAAGGTAAAATAGGGAGCAGGTAGGGTGAGATTCTCCTTGTATTGCAGGTACTCTTGAATAGCAAGTTTGCAGCTGCTACATTACGTAGCAGGTAGTATCGCAGTGGGAAACACGCTCAGTTGTACTTCTTGGCTGGAGTGTTCATACGATTTGGGCTTCAGGCTTGTCCTCTTTGAGTGATGACACTTTACTGTAAGTGAAAAAACCACAGAAACTTTTATAGACTCTCTTGATCCAAATGGAATTTGGGACTATGCAGGTCAGAATAGTTCATGTGTTATTTGAGCAAAAGATCTCTGAATATTCAAAGTTTGTCTTCATTTTTAGTTCAGGTCTCTAATACAGGGCTACTGTGTGTTTCACTCAAATTGTGTAGCTCCAAGAGTATAGTATAACTTGGGTTGTTTTTATGCTGCAGGTATGTAATAGTGGAGTGTGAAGACCAAGATACTCAGCAGAGGGACCCAAAGACTCACGAAATGTACTTAAACGTGATGAGAAGATTCAGTCAGGCTTTGCTGAAGGTAATGCCTCTGTGTAAAGAAGTATGTGATGTCCTGGGATAGCCCTTCCTTAAAAAGATGCAGATGTGTAAGAGGATGAGTTGAGTTTTTTTGTGTATATGTCACATGCATTGAAATTTTCTAAAAACTTCCCCTTTTGCTTGAATTTTCAGTTTTGTAGTTAGCTGAAGAAACTACCAAAAAGGAAAAGAACAAATATTGAGAACTCCTCTTCCTGTTATTAACATACTGGTTCTAAAATTCTCTGCCTTACACTGGATCTAAAACCTTCTAAACGCCTTGTGTAATCACTGTGGTTTATTTACCATTTATTTATTGAAAACTCTTGTCCTTGAAGTGTGAGTGAAGAGACTGATCCGGAACTCAGAAACAGCACTTGCTGTTCTGTGTGTCGGCAGCAGAGGGTGCTGGAGCAGCGGGGAAAAAAAGCTAAAACAAAGCCGAAAAAACTTGTGTGAATTGCAAGTTTTACTTTATAGCAGATATGCTGTCTTTCCTAATTTTCATATATCTCACACTTAATATTATTTCCAGTTTTAGGGGAGTTATTTGAATCTGACTCTTGCGCTTCATAAGAATATTTTGCACTTACCCTTACTAACTTACTTTGGCTGTGTGAATAGGTTTGTCATGCATGACTGTTCACCACTGAAATTGTTGAAGCAAATTGAAGTGCACTGTTAGGTCAGATAATTGATTGCTAGCTACAGTGACTGTGATTGTGTTTTACAGAAAATACCTTTTGAATTGATGGGAAATTGATCATTATTCACTTAACCTATTAAAAGCCCAAAGGTGTAAGAACAAAGGAATGATTTGTAGATAAAATAATTGCGGAACAAGGAACTAATTTTGTTTCTTTCCATTCTCTTAGGGTGATAAGTCTGTCAGAGTTATGCGCTCGCTGTTGGCAGCCCAGCAGACATTTGTAGATCGCTTGGTTCATGTAATGAAGGCAGTGCAGCGTGAAAGTGGGAATCGTAAGAAAAAGGTAACTAAAGGATTGGAAAGCCTGTCTGTGGCTTGAATTTGACAATGGGTAGGAATGTTAGCCTTTCATTAAGGTTCCTTAGCACTGAGATTTATAACAGATGTCCATCATTCCGTAATAATTTTGGTTCACTGTAAACAATCTTTGGAAAGGTTTTGATAGTTCAAAGTTCCAAAGTGTTTTCAAAGTTTGAAGATAGAAAGCAGAAGAGGCCCTTGAGAACACTCTTGGGGTATTTTGGCAAAAGAAAGATATGAGAATAATTAAATAGTTGATGATATAACTGAACATGTTGTGGAGGACGTGGGAAAGTATCAGGTTGTTGTGATGTGAGTAATATGCCAGGATAAATAGTGAAAATCAGTTAGCAGCAAGGTTTCATTTGTTCCAAGAGCAACAAAACTGTTCTTCTATAAGGTATGTGTTTATCAGAACTGTGCTTTCTGTTGGGTCTTGAGGAAGAGGCTTTCTGTTATACATAACATTTTGAGAAGCTTTGTCCTTCTTAGCTGAAGTGCTTTGAGTGAACCCGTCAAGTGGCTATGGGAAGGAAGTGGAAATGTCAGATGGATTTCTGTTTGTCTATTGATTACCTTTTCCTTTGACACACATCAGGATTTTTAAACGTGGATGTTTCAGTGTGATGATTTCTTTAAATGTATGGGGTGTATTTGTGCAGAAAAATAAAACACTTATTAACAAAAAGTGAGGCAGCTTGTTTTGTGTATCAGTAACAAAGGCTAAAGGAGGAGGAGGATTTTTCAGTTCGTAAGATTCTATTTCCTGCTTGTGCAATACATTGGTATTCAATGTGTCAAGGTGTTCAGTTGTATATTCTTTTAGGAAATTGCTGTAACACTAAGAAACACATGGCTTTTACTTTCAGACTGTAATCTAGCTAGCAGCAGTTAATCACTAGAATTATTCCTAGCAGTTGTGGGCCTCCTTGGTGTCTGTTTGTCTGTTATAAGGAAGGGAAAAGGCTAGAGACTTTAATGTATTCAGCCTTTACTGTATAGGACCCTAAGTGTAAAGTACTCAAAAATTGATCAGTGTTGTGTTTCTGATAACTGCAGATGTAGGAATATAGAGTAAGCCTGGAAATCAGATCAGTGCAGGCTATTGGCTATTTGGTTCCTTGGTGAAATCAAGGGATATAAAGTTTCTGAGTTAGACTTGAATCAATTTCTGAGGCATAACTAACATTTAATTTTGGTATAGAAAACAAATCATCCTGTGCTATGTGCAGGCAATTTAGAAATTAATTTTTCTAAAAGTATTATATCTGGAACTTAAAAAATTGCTTGGCTGTACTGACACTAGATGGAATATCTCGTTTCTTACTAATATTACTGCAAATAGAGTTTTTATTTTCCTGGATTTTATGAGTGAAACCTTGAGTCTTTGTATAAAGAATTGAATAAATTGAATATTTTTTAGTAATGCATCCTTTGTTTTTGGACTTCATGTGTATCTAGCATGTGTTTTATGTTTCATGGGTTTTTTTCTTAAACAAATTTTCATTCTTGTAGAATGAGAGGCTTCAGGCATTGTTAGCTGATAATGAAAAGATGAATTTAGCCGATATGGAACTTATACCACTTCCACTGGAACCTCAGGTGAAAATTAAAGGAATAATCCCTGAAAAAGCCACACTCTTCAAGGTAAATGAGATCTTCTGAATAGCTGAAACACAAACAAATCTTGTGAGCATTAAGCTCAGAAACATCAGTTGAAAGATTTAAAGGAGCAGCCATAGTCAAGGCAAAAAGCAACTGTAGCACGCTGTGAAAGTGGTTAAACAACTCCTTATTTTCTTTTGTTTTTCATTTTAAAGTTTTTAACTTTAAAACAGCTTTTTTAAGAGTGATGCAGATTATGAAGTTCAGAATTTTCCAGAATATTGTTCATGTGTTCAACAGGAGTACCACTTTAAGATCAAAATCATGCAAATTAGGGCAGATGTGCTGTGTCTCATTTAGATCTGTGGGTCTGTTCCATTGCTAAATAAAGCTTAAGTTCATAGAGAGTGGAAGTCTCTTAAGGTGATCCATTTCATGCAGTTGCAGTCAGCTGACAGGTAAATACTGTGGCCCCATGATTGGTAAATCCTTAAACCAAACTGTAGCAGCTGCTTGTGACCATAGAACAGCTGATGTACTGTTGGAAGGGCTGGGGTTATTTTGTTTATTTTACTGCTTGAAATGTAAGTTAATGCTTGCAGTGTCAGTGGTGTTGGACCTTTTTATAAATTTGTGTTCAATTCCTAAAGGTGACTGCAGTCTAATTTTCAGATGACCAAAATTTGCTGTGCAAGTCGTGCCTGTGTCCAAGAGGACTTTGTCAGCCAGTTAAAAAATTCATACAGGCTGCTGTGAAAGGCAGTGTTAATCTGTCAGCTCTAATAGGTCCTAAATTTATTATGTGCAGTAGCTTCATCGGGCTGCTTGTTATAATTTGGTTTAGTTTAAAATCAGAGGTGAATATTTTTTGCTTAGTTTTCTACCAGTTTTAACTTGCTTCTTTCTATATCAAGTTAGGCCATTTGAAGGATAGGCTTCCGCAGTTGCGTGCTCTTGTACCTTTGGTTGGAGGCAACATTGAAAAGATTTTTTCAGGAAAGCAAGCTTTTGCAAACTCGAGTCATCGTTTTGTATGAGTATGATTTAAGAGTTGGGGGAAAAAATGTGGACAAAAAGATTGCTGGAACAGCAGCTAAATGTTTCCTATCAATCATAATAGCTGAAGTTCTTCAGGACAAACTCAAGGCAGTCTTTTACATGTTGGTCTTCTGTAGCTATGCGAAAAATGTAGAACCAAGAACATTAAATGTAACTTGTTTCAAAATCAGAGGTTTTTTTCTTCTCCTGATTCTGAAAGCTTATATATTTCCATTTAATATCTCAATCTGGGCTATAGGATAAAAAACCCAAGAGACTTACAAAAGGAAGAATTACTAATTTTTGATGCCCTTTGACATTACATTAGCTTTTGTAGGACTACATAAAGAATAATTTTGCCTTTATTTATGGGATTTAATAATTTTGGAATATCAATATAAAAGTCTAACCTAACTGCTCAGTATTAAACTCTGTATCCTCAATTATTTTTGTTTGGTTTGCTTTGGAGGGAAGTGACTTTGTCAGTTGCAATAGATTATATCATTCGTATAGGTAATTGATCCCCTTTGACCCATTTTATGCAGAAAAATTGCAAACAATTAAATGGGCTTTCTCAAAGAATAATGTAAAAAGGCATTTTTGGTTTTGCTAAATAGATTAAGGAAACAATTAATTGGTTAAGATTACTTGCCCCTAGGAATTCTTTCTTGCTTATCCTATAATTGTGTCTCTTTGATCTGATCAGTTTAAATTTGTTTTGTTCTGACCTTTTACATAGTGCTTCTTTCTTGATTGTAATTACATGCACACAGAAAAAAATTGAATACTTCTGTCCTTTCCTCTTCTGCTGCTGTGGGGATGCAGGAGGGGAGAATGTATCTTTGAAAAAAAACGAAGGAAAGCATTAAGGTGTTTTTCTTTTTAAAATTTAAAAAAAAGTTTCACTTTTGGTGATTGGAAGTGGTACACCTTTAACCATTGAGGCAGTGCAAATACAATGCAAAGACTTGTGTTTCTGAGCTCCGTTGTAGCAATGTGCTAATATGAGCACTGCTGTGAACCAGCTTAGTAGAATATTTCCTTTTCCAGAGTGCCTTAATGCCTGCTCAGTTGTTCTTCAAGACAGAAGATGGAGGCAAATATCCTGTAATTTTTAAGCATGGCGATGATTTACGTCAAGATCAACTTATTCTTCAGATTATTTCACTCATGGATAAGGTGAGAATATTAATTGACAGCCTTGTCTTCCTGTTTTCTTGATTTTCCCTGTTAAAAGCAAGACTGTTAAACTGTGTTAATGCGGCTTATATTGCTAATACGTCCAGAGTTCTCAGATCTCTAGGTGGCTTTTTTCTTTTCCTTATAGACATANACTTTCACTCATTATCGGTTTCACTGAGTAACAGTGGAGATCAGTGTCCAATACATATCCTTTTAGTAATAGAATCTGCCTTTCTGCTGCATTCATCTTTGCTTTTGTATATTGTTTTTTTTCCAGCTGTTAAGGAAAGAGAATCTGGATTTGAAGCTGACACCCTATAAAGTGCTGGCAACTAGTACAAAACATGGTATGAATACATTTAATTCCTAAAAATACAGTGCGGAAAAGAATCTTCTTCCTGTGTTCTTAGTGTGTAAGAAACTCTTACAGTGTAAGCCACGGAAGTAAACAGTCTGAGTCACCACAGTATTCCACAGGTGACTCAAATATTTTCTTGAAAGAAGCCAGGTCTGGATTTAGGGGTATGTGATAGTAGTTATCAATCTTTGCTGCTGGCTTACTGTGTGATTGTGAACAAATAGCTTAACACTCTTACTTAGAGATCTTTGCATGAAATGCAGGAGAAAAACAAAAAATCAAACTTAGCTACTTTTAGATACATTCTGGATAAATATTTAGGTAAGCCATTTAAACGTCTCTTATCCTGAAAATTTGTAACAACACACCTTTTGCAAGTTAATTTGGTGTGAATGACAAGTTATTTTAAAAGTATTGAAGGCAGGAGATTGGAACATGGGAAAAAAGTGGGGTTTTTTGCCTATGATAAGCAGTTGAATGACTGTGTATTAGTTCTGTCCATTCATAAACATGTATTGCAGAGTAGCTCGAAAGTTTATGGTGTGTTGGAGATTTTCTCTTTTGGCTGTTTTCTGTCACAGGCTTCATGCAGTTTATTCCATCAGTACCAGTTGCAGAAGTTCTTGCTACTGAGGAAACTATACAGGTACGTGATGGGGGAGTTGTGAATTGTCTTCTGATCAAACACTGGAAGTTGAAGACTTGGATCTTGTGCAGAATTCTTTTAGGCTCCAGCTGATTTTTTGGTCTGTTAAAAGACAAATTACAGATGGAAACATTTGGGGTTATTACAGCAGATAAGTTTAACTTAAAAAAGATATACATAAATGACCACTTGAGTATCTCATGTTCTGAAAGTATCACTATTTAAATAAATTACAATGGAGTTTAGTTATGATATTGAAATCCCAGCTTTGCCATAATGGGGAATGGAAGACACCTGACACTTTTTTCTGCATGTTTTCAGAATGTTTGTCTTTCATTCATTACTTTTGACCTTGTCAAAATACATTTTGATTCATTTTTTTCTTTTTTGGATGAAACAACTGAATAACTATTCATATAATTTCTGAAGCTTGTTTTCCTGCAATAGTGGATGTATATGTGCTGTAACTTGGTTTTGTTAGCAGATTTTCTTAATTCTCATGGAAATGAGTGGGGACACATAACTGAATAGTGGCACACAAAACTCACACTGGTTTCAAGCACAGCACACAAGCTAGTTGAGATAAATATAGCTAGATAAAAACATACCAAATTGCTATATGAGATGAGTAGCTAATAGCCTTTTTAAATGAAAATACAGCATATTTATTTGGATTTGATTTGTCACGGTAGCTTTTTTCCTTTTTTGTAGATGATAATAAAGTTTACATTTGTTTGTAGCTCAGTAACTGTGAGCCAAAGCAAACTAGCTCCAGCTTCTATAAACTACATATGTTAAAAATACAAAGATTTTAATTGCTTATCATTTTTGGTTATTGTTTGCTTAAAAAATAAGCTTATTGAATACTAATCACATATAAAAAATGCTTATTACTAACCAGTGACCAGCGTCAAGTTGCTTAAGTTGTTTTTTTTTTTTGCTTTCCATTCCATAGAGGTTGTGATGAGGTACCTCTGCACAGTCAATAATCTTAAAGATTGTAAAGTGCTTTTTTGACAATCCTTTGTAATCTTGGAAGTGTACTATTCATAATATAGTCCATTTTATGTTTTTATAAAATAATATGTTTAGAAATACCTGTGAAACTTATTTTTTAATTACTTACAACATCATATTATGACTGGAAATAGGTGCCCTGTTGTTTCAGTTGCTCTGCTGACATATGGAGCAATTATTCTGGTGAAGAATTATTAATCTAAATAGACAGTGTGCCAAAAGAATGAGATTTCCTGTGCTGAGGCATGATAAAATAACTGGGCATTGTTGGCCAAGGAAATGAAAAGTAATTGAACACTTTTAGGTGCTGTGGAAGTTTAGTTCACTCTTTCTGTAAATGATCATTTTGGATTTCACAGCTGTTCTAGTAAAAATGAGCACTGTATATGAACATTAACTATTAAAAGATTTAAAGCAAATAATCCATTTCTGCCTGGTAAAACATACATCTGCAGGAAAGAAAAGGTGTTTTGATGTTTCAGTGTTACTTAACTTCTATCAACAACCTTAAAATTACAGTTCATGTTTTAAAAGTTCATTGACATAATTGTCTTAATTTTTCATTATGATTTTAGTCACTCAGATGCCTTTCAGGGGACTACCATGTTCCTTTTACAGGGCTTCCTTAGATCTTGCTTACTGGCAGAAACTTTGCTTAGGCTTGGATATAATTGAGTTTTCTTTTAATCAAGAAGTTTCAGAGTTTTCTTTTGGCTTATGGGAGGATTGTTTGGCCTTGGCCACATTTCACAGGAAATTTGAATTTTCTGTTTGATGACTCTAGGCTTGTTTTCTTTCTAAACTCAATAGCAGCAATTGGTTTTATTAAGGAAGAGGGAGATATATAAGGATGATATATAAGGATGAACACCCTGTAAAAGTGTGTTCCCCAAATGTAGTTATAAATCAGGACTGTTAATCCTGCTTTAGTTTTTGTTGATATGACCTAAACAGTTTGTTTTGGGAGTACTGTCACTCAGTTACTGATTAGTAAAACTTTTCAGCGCACTGTTAATTTTCTGAAACGTTTACTAAAGGAAACTGTTTTTCAGTTTCTGTGCAGAGTATAAGGATGTGATGATTGAGACAGAATATAAATAAAGTGATAATTAAATTAGATCTTGCTAGGTGTTTTGGGGGTGGTTATTTTAACAGATTGTAATAAGGGCCATGTGTGGTCTTGATTTAATTTTTTTTTTTCTAAAGACCCAGTTTCATATCATGTGGAATAACTAAATATCATGGCATTCTCTCCAGAACTTCTTCAGAAAACATGCCCCTAGTGAGACTGGCCCTCATGGAATCAGCGCAGAGGTGATGGACACATATGTTAAGAGCTGTGGTGAGTTACAGTCTAACAGCTGATAACTTCTTAGGTGAAGTCTCAAGGGTGTGGTGGATGAGGTATTCAGATATTTCAGTTTAGGTGCCTTCAAACAGGGCACTGTGCATGTACTTGCTGTCAGAAGTCCTGTAAAAAGAATCATTTTGAGCCTGGCATGTCACACACAAGTCCACTCTTGGAGGTTCTTATAGGAGAGTGTGAATTAAACTGCTTCCTAGCAATGATCTTACCTCTGTCCCCTCTGCATTGTGAGTTGGGGCCTTCATAATGCAGGGACATGTTAAGCATTTAGATAGTGATAAATCATTTGTATCAAAATTGTAATTGGTTTTGAAAATACGGGTTATATGGGCTGCAGTTGCATTTGTATGACAAGGAAAAGTGGTAGTATAGTTCGTGTTTAGTAAACTGATGACTATGTTAAAATACCACATTTGCTGTTCATAAAATTAAAAAAGACTTTTATTCTAACAAAAAAAAAAAAAAGAAAAAAAGAGAATTCAGGTGTGACTCCACAATATCTTCTCCTTTGCCCTCCTCTTTCTGATGGTGCACTCTTCAGAACTGATTCAAACTGTTCTGGTTAGTGGGTGAAAGCAACAATTAAAACAGTTTGCTTTTTATCACCTCTGATCTCGTGAATGCTGCTGACATGTAAATTCAGGCTCATATCAATGCCTGTTGCTTGTCTACAGTGGCCTTAAAATAGCTTCAGTTCAAAATGTGTACATTCACTTTGCTCAAAATATTTCAGCTTCCTTTGAAGTATCTTAATCCCATTATTGAACGAATTTAGTCTTTTATGGTTAGCTATGTAATTGTATAATAAGTAGTTGTGTAGTAAGTCATAAGGTAATTGTATAGTAAGAAATTAAAATCTAGGCAGTACAGAATAGGTTTCAGAGTTTTATTACTTAAAATGTTCTTCATAGTGTTGGTAAGCTTGATTATTCTTCACCAGCACCACTCCTGCCCTGAGTCTCTATGGTATATTTATTGCTAGTGAACTAGAGCTTAGATAATGTAATATGCTGTTAATTGTGTGGAACTTGTTGCTCTCCAGGAAAAGTACTCATACTGATATTTACAATTTACTTCCTACAGCTGGTTATTGTGTGATTACTTATATCCTTGGAGTTGGAGATAGACATCTGGATAATCTGTTGCTAACAAAAACAGGTAGTTCTTTTTAGCAGTATAATTTTATAGCAACAGTTGTTTAATTTCTAATGTGTTGGTACTTCTTTGTTGCATTTTCCTTGTGAATATAATCCCCTGAGTATTGCAGACTAGATTATATTTTAAAATGTAAGTTATATTGTCTCATTTAAGATAATGTTTGCTCTAGTGTGTAATAAGAAGACGATTTCTTAACTAGAGGAAATGAAGGGTTTGAAAATAAAGCTTCTTCAACTATTTTAATCATTGTTTTGGGATAGAGGGAATTTCAAGTGTTTTCATTGAAAATGAGTTCATGTGTAGCTGCATGAGCTTCACAAAGTTTTGACAAATAACATTTCTTATAGGGGAACATCTTTTTGAATTTTTGTTTGGCTTATTTTTACTTGCTTGCTTACTTTTGAACTACAGCTTTCCTAGGAATTCTGATTGCTTGAATACCTTCATTACATAGAGGTGGAGAATTAAGAGTTGTGGTTAAGTGTTTAATATGAAGTGAAACATTTATTGAATGAGAAACGTTTAAGTAAAAATGTTATTTGGAAAAAGAGACCATCCACCTGGAAGGCTTGTTAGTTACAGGTAAGGCTGAAGCATATACTGCTTTTAACCATGATAGTCTGTCTGAAAGAGCAGAAGATTACAGTTGGCCTTGATTAGGGTAAAAGGTCTTGCTCTAAGTTCATGGGGGAACAACTAAAGCAAGTGTAACAGTCATTTAAAGATCTGTCTTTAGAGGTTTCTCATTTATCTATGGTGGTGGGTATAAGTCTTTTCATAGTAAGCTCTGCTTGCATGCTGAGTAGCAATAGTTTTGTATTTTGATTTGGGGTAAAGTGCATCTTTCCTGTCTGTGTTAAGAAGTACAGCACGGTCACTTTGCTGGAAGAATTTGGGGAGTACAGCAGAGGGCAGTGCACATCCATCGTACATTCCCAGTCTGAAAACCCATGCTCTGTCACAAACGGAGAGCCTTTGTGAGCTATCAGGAGAAATCCTCATGTTCCTTATGTTCCAAGTACAACAAAGACTTGCTACCAAGGCTTGTTTCTTGCTACTGAGACTCCCTTAGCCTTAAGCTGGAAAAAGCTGATTTCATTCTTCTCTTGAAGAATGCATGCTCCAAGTACCTCCTTCAAAATTATATTACTCTATATGCATTCTTTCTTGATTAAATTTATTTAATGAATTGAAGGTTTCTAGTAGGGTAAAGAATGTTGGGTACCAGCTGTGGGTTCACATATTTCTTATATATCATTACCTTTTTTTTGGCTCAACCTTTCAGTTTGGTGAATGTAGCCACATCTGTTAGACTCCTTTCAACAGAATTGGTGCATCGCCGTGTAACATACAGACATCTATGCTTATAATAGATCCAGTATAATTTAAATATTAAACAATGGATACGGCAGTTCATAAAAACAAGTTGTTTCCTACACATTAGAAATGTATTTTTTTGCATGTGATGTCAGTTATCTAATGAAATAATTTCTGCTTTCATGACTCTTTTATGCCTATAGTTCTAGAAATTGAGTGACTTTTTTGTAGTAGTAGTCTTGAACATGACATCTAGATTTTCAGGTTTTCAAGTGCTGTATCATTATACTTCAAGGACAGCTGTAAAAATGTGTTTTGAAAGAGATGTGGGGAACCTTCAGTCGAAACATCCTTATTTGTCAGTAATGTTAAAAATTACAAAAATACTTTTATCAGTTGCATAAATGTGCCTTGGCTGGTAACCCAGAGGTCACATTATGTAGTCAGTATTGCGTGATAGGGATATTTATTTTCTCTGGCAACTTTGAACTTTCTACATCTCCTGGAGACAAAATGCATTATCAGTTGCTCTGTGTTTTAATGTCTTGTTCCCAAACCTGTAGCAGATATTACTGTGACTTGTAAATAGCAAGACACTGTTTTTCAGCTCTATGCCTGGGTTTAGGCAACATCAGTGCCTCCTTTTAGGATTACAGACTGATTTATATATTGAAGCTGGCATCTGATTTAAAAGCTAATGTTGCTTTAGTTGCCTTGGAAGGAAGAATCTGGGCATTTGTGAAACTGGATTGTGACATACGAGGTGTAGCATGTTCGGTTAACTTCCATGGGATATGCACAGGACTAGTATATTGCAGTTACGCCGTGCCTTCCCCTGAAAACACTTTGTTCTGCAGTTGTCACATTCTCTGCTTTGACTGTGGAGTCAGCATCTAGGTTCTAATAAAATATCCAGATATGGATGTCTTCATATCTGCTAAGCCTTTTATAAACGCAAGGCAATCAGTACAGTCCTAAGTAGAGTTAGAAAGTATTTCAGCTTTCATAGATGAGCGAAGTCTCCTGTCTCATTAGAGTATCTTAGTAATTTCAACTTGCTTTATAGACATGCAAAGGTTTCACAAAGGTCCAGGCTACGTGTAGATATTTTAGGATATCCTAGACATTCAAATGGCTTTCTTGAGTAGCACTGCTTATGTATGTGTCTGACCAACTTACTCTCACCCTAGCGATGGCCAGCTTATCTTTCAGTAACCTTTGGTCAGCTGCATGAAAATTCAAGTTCCCAGGATGAGTTCCTAAAGTACTGGGGCTTTGACCTGAGCCATACACTTGAAATTGTTCTGTAGCAGGAGGGAAAACTGCTGCATGGATAAAATGAGGTTATTAATATCTAAGAGCAGGTCAAAGACTGGGTGCTCAGAACTTGAAAACCAGATTTGCTTTTGGCAGCATGTGTAAATAGGTGAAAGAACTTCTCATTTAATGCTTAGAGGTAGAACTGTGGTCTTTCTTCAGTGTGAAGTGCGCCAATTGACACCACATTTATTCTTCAGTCTTGGTTAGAAAGGGTTGCCAGGTAGAAGAGCAGGGACCTGAACAGATTCATATATGAAATGACACCATGTGTTTGTACTGCCTGTGTTTTTCAATCAAAAAAATCTGTCCCAGAGCAGGTTTGAAGATGGTAGAAATGGAAAACCTGTAGGATTCAAACATTCGTTTTGTATCAGTACTTAGACAAGTACATTGTTAATGACATTTATTAACGTTGCAAAATACTGTAGTACGTAAAATACAATTTTTAAAGATTTTTTAAATGTTACTGGTCTCGATAGAGGGACATCCTTATTTAAAAAAAAATAAAAACTAATGCATACTTTTGTCCTTCAGATTTCTCTCTGGAATTCCATTTTCTGTGGTGCTTATTGCAAAAAGAACATAAACTTAGCTTTTGATCTGCTAAAACACTTTCTCTTCCAGGTACCTTGAACAGCATTTGTCATCTAGTAATATATCTTAGACCTATTTTTTTCTTGTAATATGCCTGAATGGAAGGTATTTTGGGAAAGGACAGCTTGGGGGAGGGAGGTGAGTTATGATGCTTAAGACAAGCTGGGCTCTTACCAGTTACATGGGTGACTGTGATAAACTTCTCCTCCATCTGTTGCTGGATACTGACTTCAAAACCTCTATCTTGAATAAGTTCTTAAAAATTCACGTAACTTTTCATTGTTGTGTAGTCTTGGAAAAGTTGTACGAAAGTTATCACAATAAATGAGGCATTCTGATCTTTTTATCTTGGCAATGCTCTGTTAGCAAAAGAGAAATTATGACGCTAACATCAGAATTTGCTGAGCAAGCCAGAAAAACACCCCATCTATCCAGTCATTTTCATCAGAGGAGTTTTTATCCTTTTGCTTCAAATTTAAAATAGGAATTCAGGAATTAAATTTGAATTGCTTCAAATTTAAAATAATCACTAAATTGTACGTTTTTGATATCGGCCAAGTTAAAATAACAGTGGTGCTTGAGGGTTACCGAAAAAAAAGTGACATTTTGGGAGTTTTTGTGTTTTGGTTGGTTGTTTTTTGTTCTTCCCTAACAATGGGAACGGAGTAGTTGGAAATAATTTGCTTTTTTACTGTTGAGAGACAACTGACATCAGACTTATTTCAGTAATTGCATCTAATTTGCTTTGTTGTCTGAATTTTTTTAAGGTTTTCAGTTCTGTCTGGTTTTCAGTAGTTTTTCCTAGCAAAATGAAAAAAATTGCTGTGCTGCTCTATAGGAACTTTCTCCTGTATTAAAATCTAGGTATTAGCAGTGAAAGTGACAGACAAATCACCCTCTCCACATGCAGTCAGGTGTAACTGGCTGTTGAAAGCACCAGGTATCAATTTTTAGTTTCTACAGGTCCATGCTTCACTTAATCAAAGATCACTCTCAAGGCTGAAAGGAAGTCAGATGGACTTTGAAATCCCTGATGCCCCAGCTGGTAGTCAGGGTAACTTCCATGTTTCATGCCATTTCCTTGAAGTAACCAGTGGCCTGTCCTTTTTAGTCCATATGTTAAAAAAAAACAGCTTTTGAGTGGAAAAAGGTAGTCAAACTCACAGAATAAAAGAATTAAAGTTTAAAAGTACCCAACAGTATTCGCTTTTAGATTTTGAATTAAATAATTTTATATGTGGATGGTGCTTACTCCTGGAAGCTTCTCATCCTCTTCCAGTCAGTAAATGCCTTGTGTCTTGCTTTTTCTACAGTAAAATGGGAGTGCAGAGTCATTTCTAGTGCACTGTTTCTAAAGATGAGATCTGTTTCACCTATTGTCTTAAGTAACTCCTGATTTTAATTTAAGTCACGACTGAAACAAAAAAATCCAAAAAACTCACCTTTATGATTTAGCAGTCATTTGGGAACAGTAGTAAACCAAAGCAGAGGTCCAGTTTTGTCTGTAATTTATAGGCATGTCTGAAGATTAGGAGCCCGTTAAATTAAGATGTAATAAATCTGAGTAAGTTTGAGCATGGTAAAACATGATGGTCTAAGATATAGATGTGCATGTGTTATGACACACTGTTATTGAAGGAAGGACATGTAATTGCTTTGTAAAACGTGGTAGTTCAAAGCCTTTAGAAAAAGCACCGTTGCACCGACTTCACATGAAGGTTGTATTACTGGGAAGATAGGTGATTACTGTATATAAATATCATTATATGAGTATGAACTGCTACTCACAGAGAGGTGACTGATACACGTTGTACAGAGACCATCCCTGGGGATACTCAGAAACTGTCTGGACATGGCCCTGGTTAAGGCAGCTGGATGTCTCTGCTCAAACAAGAGACTGGAACAGGTGTCCTCCAGAGGTCCCCTTATTCTTGCAATTGAGGTTATACTGAGTGAAAATTATCACAATCATTAATCTAACGAAAGTGGAATACTCAGTGTTACACCCTGATAGAGTGGCACTTGGGATGATCACTTGATATACTTGCAACCTTTTTATCTTAGTATTAAAAAATTTGTAATCATTAACCTTATTAACTTGATAAATTTATTATTCATTAACATAAATAAGAATATAAACATCACCTAATTTTCTTTATTAAATAGCCAGTCAATTTAATTTGTCCAAAGCAGGCTTGTTCTTCACTTGTTCAGTTGCTAAGTCCTCAACAGTAGCATGAGTCAGGTTTCTCTGTAGAAATCTCTAGACCTGCAGTGCTCCCTCAGGCTGCTCCTGGTGTAACAGCCTTGGGCAGGCACTGTTCTGTAACAAGGTATGCTGGTTTAATTGGTCTTGCAGAAGCTGGATTAAAATTAGTGAAGTATGTGTTTAGTACACAGGTTTGAAAGGTTTTCTAGATATTTATTTAAATGTAAGCTTGTACATACTTTTTGCATCAGCCTAAAAATCAGCTGAATTTTGAAGTACAGCTAGGAAAGCTATGATGTTAATGCAGGATGGCCTCATCTCACTTTCTCAGTGTCTTATTACTCAATTACGGAAATATTTTTGAATGTTTTAGATGTCTTTGTTACCAATGTAAATTATTAATTATCATCTTTTATTCCATATCTCCAGAGCAAACTGAAAAAGAAAAAAAATCACTGCCACATGAGTTTCTGTTTTATTCAAAATGTTGTCCCTTGATTCCTCAAGGTGACTAGTGAATAAGTGAACAGAAAGCAGGTCCCCAAAACCTTTTAGTTAAACACTTTTTCTAGCTTAATGATGGAAGGGTTCTGTATGTGATTGCTTCACAAAGTTGATGTACAAAAATGAGCTCTAAAAGAAGTTCCTGCACCAGCCTAGAAGGAGTTTATTGAAGGAAAGCTTTTTTTATAGCAGTTAGTTATGCAACATATAATGGTTGTGGCATTTATCAATCAGCAAATACTTTGCCTCTTGTTCAGGATCCTTGTGATCTCTCTTTGAAATTGGACTGTTGTGGAATTTGTTTCTTGGATTGAAGAAGAGTGCTTATGACATCTCAAACAGCCTTTTCTTTTGATACTACATTATTATTCAATGAAACAGTCAAAGAGGGGTGATTAACTGAAATACACGACTGCTCCATTTTTTTCCAAGAGCATCGAGAACCTAATCTTATGAAAAATCTCAGAATGAATACAGAAGCTGCAGGTTAAAATAACCCATAGTAAATACACCCCGTCTGTAATGCTGTTCAGTTGCATAATTCTGAAACAAGATTCTGTCTTGTATGCTGTCTGTGTTTGTCTGGATAACAGTCATGTTAATAACTTCCTGCCTTCTTGTTTAAAAGATATTTTATCTTGTATCTGCATGCATATCTGCAGTCTCACCACCTTTTTGTAATGTACTTCAGGTGTGGCACAAGTCATTGCTTAAAATACACGTTCCAAACTGAAAATACATTGTAGAACACTTTGAAAGATTTTTTTTTGCTTAGCATGGAGAATATTTTTCATTTAACTGAGTCAAGACTGTTCCTAAGAAAGTGGCCACCTAAGATTTATGAATTGCTCTGCATTTATCTCTACTGACATAATTTTTTGTGTATTTATAAAATATTTAGTCTTCATTTAATTTAAATATTTTAGGCTTTTTGAAGTTCCTGGTAAACTGAAGTTTACCAAGAGAAGTTCAGTTGTTCATCTTGCCACTGGTAACATCTCATGCATGGTTCACTAATATTGAAAGGGAACACTCTGTATTCTCCCCAGTAAATGTGTGAGCATTATAGTGAGCAGCATGGCAGGGTCTTGATAGGACGGGCTGTTGTCTTGTGCATTTGAAGACAGGAGAACAAAAACATACAAGTTTTTGTCAAGTTAATGCTGAAGAAGTGTTTTAAATGCAGTCAGTTGAACTGAGAAGGGAAGGGTAGTGATTAAGTGATGCAATTCATTTTAGTACTGAAAAGGGTATGACAAACTCTTTGGTGGATTTGAAAGCCAGTTTCAAATTTAGAGTTGTAGTGATGTTTCTTCAGTGTATTTCGAAACCATTGGTAATTTTTGACCCTACTTGAACAACTCAAAAGGCTTTTGAAATAGCATTGAGGTCTTTCAGTGTTCAGTGTCTTTGAAAGGTTGGTTGTAGGATTATGAGTCTTACTTTCTCTTTGTTGTATTAGTTGTATGTTAAATTTACAGTATTTCATGCCACAGCAACCGAATGGGAAACGCACATTGCATTGCTTAAAGTATGAATATTTAAATTTGCTAACAAATTCTAAAGAAGGTGCAAAGAATTAGTAGTATCTATTATGTAAACTGTGCATTTAATAGCTACTGACCAGTTTCAGTATTGGTTCAGTCTTTGAGAATATACTCAACATGTTTAAAAATCAAAAAAGCAGGAAAACAGATCTTGTCAGTACTCTTAATGAATTTGAAATCAGCTTTACTTCTTTAAAACCATCATTCAAGTTAACAGCTGAAGATAAAATATATACTGTTATAAACCTTACAGAAAACTTTCTGGGAGCTGCTTACTACCTTCTTAATGATTCTATTTTTCTAAGTTTTGCATCAAGAACTGCTATTATGCTCAGAGTCTGCCTTTCCTTCTTCTGCAGGTAAACTGTTTCACATTGACTTTGGTTATATTTTGGGCCGGGACCCCAAGCCCCTTCCTCCCCCGATGAAGCTGAACAAGGAGATGGTGGAAGGCATGGGAGGCACCCAGAGCGAGCAGTACCAGGAGTTCCGTAAGCAGTGCTACACAGCCTTTCTCCACCTCCGCAGGTAACTGCACTGGGTTTATGCCAGAACTCACTAGAGCCACACTAAAGCAGGAGAGGAGATGAGTAAATGAATTGCTGAAATGTTTCTGTTGAAAATTCAAACCTTGTTTAAATGTGAACACAAGACTTTGTATGAAACAAAAGAATGAAAACATCACAGTGCTGGTGTATTGTGGAGGGTGAATGTAATTGTTCAAGTTAAAGCCCCCAATTTTGCTTGTTTAATAACTTAAATAGCTTCATTTCATAACTCCTGTGGGATATTAAATTGTATTTCTTTTTGGGTATGTTTTTGCCCTTAAGCTTCTTATTCTGTGATTATTGATGATCAAGGAACTGTCATTTTAATTTAAGTCATTACTTATTTGCTGCTTTATCCTCCTCCAGTTTAAATTAGTGATGATAAAATTCTTCGGCTTGAAGATGACACACACATATGCTTAGTTCAGTTCAGCTCCTCTGGGACAAAAATTAGCAACTTGTAGTGACAATCAAGCATGTTAGAAATTTCTTTAAACACCCACAATTGTGGCAGCTAAAAACTCTTTAGACTCTGTGTCTATGGACCAACAGATCTCTCTTTTAAATTTGGAATCAGCTTCATTCTTTCACAGTGTCTGTATTACTTACCCATCAACTTTCTAAGCCAAGTAGCTCATATTTGTTCTGTTTGATCAGCACACAGGTAAGCACTCCTGGTCTGTCCAGGGATTTGATTTAGCATGTCTTCAGTGAAGAGGAAAGATTTTCACTTTAATATCGTAGATTACCTAATGTAAACCTTCGAATATGTGTAAGAAATTGGAAATATGCTAAGCATATGCGAAAAGTACATGTAATGTGAAAAGCAGCTAGTGATACAAAATAAAATGCTGCATGTAGTTCTCCACTTAGTAAGATGAGGAAGACTAAGGAGTTGGTCTAGGAACTGACGTTATTAATGGGTTAAAAAGCCAGTCAACAATTTGAAAAAACTGTGGCATGTTATCAGCAAGTAATATATGTGGCTTCAGAGAACATTGCAACTTCTGAATTTTGCTTAAAGCTGTTTTGTAATGCTGTATTTCTTAATTGTCATATACTTGAGTTGTTGTTATTGTTGAAACTTAGCTGTTTCAGTGGAAAGGTCTGTTGTGTCAGTGAAAGATTATTCATTGAATTAATTTATGTAATGATTTGCTACAAAGATCATCATTAACTGTGTAGTATAGTGGTAATTTGGATATACAACTAAACTGTAAATCAAGATGGTTTCATTTTTAATGTCTGGAGTTGTAGTTGTAATTATAGAATCTCCAATATTTGTTTAGTTTAATAGGAAACATTTTTAAATGGTTGTGAGTACATATCCTTATGGCTTTCAACAATGATAGTGTATGATAATATTAGAATTACTGTTATTAGAATAACTTCAAGCAGCTAGAACTAAAAATAATTAAGATTACTTGTTGAAAAAAAGAATAATTGGATGTGGAACATTTTCATTCTAACAGTTCTAACAGTTCTGCATACTGACAGAAACCCACTCTCAGACAGGTCTTCTGGCCAAGTCCTGTGAAGTCATAACCTCTGATAGCTACGACAAAATGCAAACTCTGTCATCTCCATCAGACTGTGCTTTATTGTAGTTCTTAATTTCCCTGGGGAATAACCAGTTCTCTACATATTTCAAGTACTGTATCTCGGTGTATTGGGATTCCTGCCAGAATGGATGTTACATAGTGGAAAAAAAATGTGAGGAATTTTAAAGTTACAGGTGAAAGAATAGTTTTGTTCGTTGTTTCTGGTTGTAAGCAGTTTGGCGTGTGATCATTATTTATGTTTTTTAGTTAGTTTAGGAGACTTTCTTGGGGAGTAGGGGCTAAGGAGATGCCTTCTACTTTCTGAGCAGCAGTAATCAGTTGTGTGTGTTTGTCAGTGAAGGAGCAGCTGCTGCGTTCTGAATGTGTTGCAGGGCAAATTGTGGCTGTCAGCAGGACTTGCATCTTCACTTGGGCTGCAGCAGCCTTTTATGCTTTCGTTATATATGTTGAGCCTGTTTAAAGATGTTTAAATCCTGCTGCATGTCAGCATTTCCTTTCCACCAACAATTCACTGCTTACACATCTTCAGCAGGTTCCACAGCATCACAAAATGTCCCACCTCCCTGCTCTAGCAGGGTCATTCCGGAGAACATGGCACAGGGTTATGTTCAGAAGGTTCTGGAATATCTCCACTGAGGAAGACTCTACACCATCTCTGGGCAATCTATTGCAGCAAAGAATCCAGTCACAGCATTCGAGAGCTTTTTCCAGAGTGAGGCTCTAGATTGCTTTGTTCCCTCCAAATTCCTTCCAAAGTTTCTCGTGCGTTAGTCCTGTGAGAAGCTTGCTGCTCAGTTTGAGTCAGTGGGCATAGGTTAGGGCAAAGGAGTATGAGGTAACTAGGGACAGAAGTTGTCGTTTGGGCTGAGATTTTCTTCTCTGTGTGGATGGGGTTGTCTAGCTGGCTGGAGTGGAGTTTTTCCCCAGTCTGTTCTCAGCTTAGTGGATTGAGGGTGCTGTCTAGATCAGAATGGAAACACTGTAGGCAACAAGTGGAAATCTGTAATGGCCCTTGGGTAGTTCTGCTCCATTGGAAGGGTTGTAGCCAGGCAATGCAGGATCTGGGTAGTCTTCTAAAAGCTGGGATTAGATGGTGAAGAGGGAAGAGCAAAAGTGAAGCTGGGTGGGATCAGGTCCACATTCACTGAGTTGGACTGCAAGGAGATACTTTGGGAAGAATAAATGCCATCATTTATTATAGCTAACTGTGACATGACAATGATTAGGGAGTATACGTGCTCTTGAGAAGAAAAATGAGTCATGGGGGATCCCATATTCCACTTAAAGGTAATATCCTTAAGGCATTTTAAACTTAGGAATTTTTGAGTTAGACCAGATAAGCAGGGCCTTAGTTTGGGACTGCAGGTAACTATACATTCCTGTCCTTGTCTTTATAGTGGATGTTTGTAGCTTCAAATTTGGTAGAGAGCTGCAAAGTCAACAGCCTAAATATTTGATTGGTTTAGGACATCTATTTGCAGAAGGGCTGGCAAGTATTGAAAAAATAAATAAAGAAATGCTTAAGATCAAGCAGGTATTTGAGATATTAACTCGTTGAAAACAAAAGTTGCTGTTCTCAGAAAGTATAGCAATGAGAATTTGACCTTTTGTCTGATGTGGGTTTCTTTTCTTGATACATGAGACCTCTTCTAGGTAGAGGTTTTTTGTTGAATTTCTTTAATAGTACTTCATGTTCAAACCAGAAGTTAATCAACCTTCAGTGCAGCTGAATCCTCATTTATTTTGTGAGTTAATTGGTACTGAGTTTAAGGAAAGCAAAGAATTATGTGAGAGGGATTTAAGTTTGGGTGTAGGTACTTAATTAAACCTCCTTAAAACTAGAAAAACGTGGCTCAGAGTTTGTTCTGGCTGTGGACTGATGTCAGCTGTTCCACAGGCCTTTGTAACGCAGATGTCAAAGATGAGTGATATCCCCTGCTTGACAAAGGGGTTTGTTTTGTGCAGGTCAGACTCCTGACTCAGGTGATTCAGCAAAATCTCTCCT
Organism: Machaerirhynchus nigripectus; assembly: GCA_013397975.1. Classification (NCBI taxonomy): domain Eukaryota; kingdom Metazoa; phylum Chordata; class Aves; order Passeriformes; family Dicruridae; genus Machaerirhynchus; species Machaerirhynchus nigripectus. Next base: position 230,387 of record VZRQ01000970.1, on the reverse strand, counting down.
CTTAGATGAGTCTGGGCTGTCAGTTCCCGGGCTGTGAACCTCATGGCCTATTTGCCAAAGATGTTGCCTGTAAGAAGGATGGCAGTTGATTACTGAGTTACAGAAATGCTGGGGTGAGGGGCAGAAGACAGACCTGTAGATAGTATAGTGGGCAATTCTTCCTTAATTTTTAGGGTTTTTTCCACTCCATACTCCCCCCAAAAATTACCTTTTCTTGACTTTTTTTTTTTTTCCAAATGAGGTTCTTCAGATGATCGTATTCTTCAAGAACCAGGAGACTTCATTGTGTGGAACAGAACTGTCTCTTAACTGGCATCTCACAATGATGCCTAGACCTTTAAAATATTTTTTTATGAACCTCCATCACATAAACAGCCCAAATAACCTGTAGTGCATATAAGCTCTTATCCTCTATGTGGGTGAAGAGCAAAAGGGACTCTGAGACTTTGGATTCTGGGTCAGTTTGAAGGGAAAACTATTGACAGAAAGTACCAATAATGTAGGAAGAGACTTGAGAGCATGTACCTGTAACATTTCAGCATGTTTTTAAAAAGAGATTTGCTAGTTTCAGGCAAGTAGAAGAAAAATTCATTAAAATCTGTGGTGTCTATTTCTAGCAGCAAAGCAACCTGACTGCCAGATTTCTTAGCCAGACCTGAAACAAAATGGTTAACTTTACCTCCTCTCTTTTAAATTGTCATAATTTTCCCAACTCCAGCCCCCTGCCCCTGGAAAAGTGAAGCAAAACTGCTGAAAGATATTAGGCACTCACGATTTCTAGCCAAACCATTGATTTTAAATATTTTTGTTGTAATGTCTTAAAACTTATATTGGACTATGTTAGGTAGTGTTAGTTCCAGATAACAGTAAAGCATCAAGAGTTTTTGTTGGAATTAAGCTTTTCTAGAGAGATTTTTTTTTGAACAATACTTACTTGGTAAAATACGGCTATGAGGCGCACCTTCCATTTAGTTGAAACACTTTGTACTCCTTGCAGTTGTCAGCTGATATATATTCAACAGCTTCCTAATAAACAAGTTTTGCTGCTAAGAATTCTTTTTCTATCATCTGTTAGAAAGAGCTCTTGGTTCTCTTAGGAAAGCAATATTTCAAATGGTAAAGTCAGTTACATATTTTCTGTCTTAAAGGGAACTAGATCTTTTTGTAGAGGAAGGGGAGTTTCAGTGTGTGTTGAACAGCTTGAAAATTGTCCTTTGAAAAAGCAACTGATAGTTCATTTTCTGCAAGGGCAAAATAGTGTTCTTTAAAAAAAATAGTCACGAGTGCTTCCAACACCATTTTAAAACTGAAAACTGTTCTCTGATTTGTCTCTTTTAATGGTTATAGGTGACATTTGTACTTCCTAAGTGTACTGTTCTAACGCTATTTTTGGAGCTTAACTGAGCAGCTGAAAAGTTGGATCTGGTTAAATATTTAACTTGTTATGTCATAAGCCCTTGCAGTGATTGGAAAAATAATTTTTCTGTTATTATGAAGGCTTCATCTCTTTGAATATATATCATGCTGCTGTATCACTTGTTAATAAAAAATAATCTTTGAATCAGTATTCCAGCATATGTTTGTCCTACCAGAGGTAGAAAATGGCATTAAAACTTAAAATATATGAAATCATAGTTTATATTTGACGTGTTTCTGAGTAAATGTTCTGACAATTTTAGAAAATTGTAACAAAGTCAGAGGACTTTATTCAGTTTTGGCAGTTTGAGAGATTTTGAAGGTTAAACTTTTATAGTTAATGTCAGTATCTTATGTTCTTTAACATGAATACTTTCAATTAAAGTATTACAAATGGATCTCTGAAGCATTAACAGTTCACTGTAAGATGATGAGTTCTTAAATTAAGTTGTTTACAAAATGTCTTTTGTACCGTTTACGAAGTGCTTTACGTAATTTGCTCTTCTGCTTAGGTATTCCAACTTGATCTTGAATTTATTTTCCCTCATGGTGGATGCCAACATTCCAGATATTGCTCTTGAACCTGACAAGACTGTAAAAAAGGTAACTGTGAAGTTTTCATTTTCTTTCAGTAACCCAGGTCATCTCACTATGAAATTTTCAGTCACTTGTGATGACTTATTTGTGTCTCACCTGGAAATACTTGCTCCTGTTTTATAAGCTTTGAGCAATTTCTAGAATTACTGAAGTTAAAGACAGGAGAGTGTACTTGGATTAGCACATGTGGCCATGAATACAGAATGTCTTTTTATCATCCACGCAATGCTTCACACTCTGCTCTAGCACTCTGTTCTAGTGGGTATTTTGGCTACAAACAGTGTTCCCACCTAATCAAATTTAGGATAAGTGAAGAAGTCAACACTGACTATATCATGAAAGATTGTTCCATCTAGTCTAGACCTTTAAGTCATGGATGGTTTTATAAAACTAGGCTTTTCTAGAAATAAAACCAGTCTACTGAAGATTTAAAACCACTAGGCTGGTATATATTCATCACCAAGAAACTTTTTTTTATTGTGAAGAGAAACTTGGGTCCCATAATTCTAACTTAGTCCTTTACACCAGCTTGAGTCATTCTTCTCCATTTGGTGTTTGAGCAACAGTTGACATGAGAAATACTGAATACATGTTCATCCAGATTTCATTACACTTAGGTTTTAGACAAATGTTGGCTTTTGTATAACCTGATTTATAGTGAAAGGCTATCTGTTTTAATTCCCCAAAAGACTTTGTGGAGCCTGTGTATCCAATGGAAATTAGTTCAGTGCAATTTTTATTCAAGCAGTGGTTTGTCTCTCAGATAGGCTGTTCTTCACTGTTTTCAATAAGCTATGATAGCAGAGATTCAGAGTCTTCAAATAAATACTTCATGTTCTAATATAATTTCCTTAAAACAAAATTTTGACTTGCACAAGTTTTTCCTTTTCTCTTCAAGGATCCAAGCATTTATGTTTAGAGTTTCTTGGTTTCAAATTGTTACAAAGAATTCCTGTAGCTGTTCAGTTTCATTTCCAGGAAGCTGAGCTAGCCACAAGTGCTGCGTTTTGTGTTAAAAATGGCAATCTTTCTTCCATTCGACTGTTTTCCTGAGAAAATGTCAGCAAATTATTTCTTCTTACCAATATTTGAACCTCACCTCTGTCCCTAAATTCCCTGCAGATTGAGCGGATTACTTACATAGCACATGGGAGAAAAAAGCCTAAAGTAGACAACTGAAATGGTTCAATACCTGCCAGGTTCTGGAAGTAACTACACTTTTGCAGAGACACCTTCTTTTCAAGGAATAGACCTTCCCAGCAGTATGCAAGTCTTATCGTATGAATTCTGTCTTTATAAAGAAGATGTATTTGGCTCTGGCTACCCGTTGGAAACAATGCATGATACAGTAAGGAGGGGGAGATCTTTTAGATTGTTAAGTCTACAAATAGGTGCACCATAAATCCTAGTAAAATTTGAAGTCTGCATCAATAGGTAGAGCAGGGGCTAATTTGGGTCGAGTTTGTGGTTGACTGAAACAGTCATCAGGAGTTCAAACCGGTGATTTCACAGAACTTCAGAAGAGCTGGTTCTTTAATGTTAGCACCAATAAGTTTGAGACTTACATGTATTTTAATCTTACTCATTATTGGGCCAGAGTTCCCTGTCATTTGATCACAGAATCCCAGAATGGCTTGAGCTGGAAGGGATTTTAAAGATGATCTCATTCCAGCCTTCTGCCGTGGGCCAATTCCACTAGCCAGGCTGCTCGTGTGACAGTGCTGTTCATCCTTGCCTTGAATGCATTCTTGTGAGCTCTGACTTTTTTTACCAAGAGTCTTCCGGCACTTGCTGCTAATTAACATGCCATATCCTTGTTTCTTATTAGCATCTTGGCTTTGCATTTTCTGGTGGAAAACTCTCTAGAACTGCTGTCCAAGGCTGTATACTTCCAGTAATTAATGATAATAGGATGTTGGGTTCTGTAAAATACTTGTAAAGTATGGTTTTAATATAGCAATAGTTGAGTATTTCAGACTCTTCTAAAACTTTTACTCTCTCTAAATTTCCGGTATTTCTCTAATATTCCGGTAGATACGGAATTGAAAGCCAGAAAGTCTTTTCTACAGCTGAGCAGTATGTTACAGTTCACTTATGTACAATAGTTAAAAATCAAGATTATGTAAAGCATGACATCATCATGTGCATTAGGAGATCATAAAAGGCAGCAAAATGTTAAAGGAAATTCAGAATCACAGAATATTCTGAGTTGGAAGGAACCCACATGCATCATCAAGTCCAGCTCTTAAGTGAGTGGTCCATGTGGGATCAATCCCACAACCGTGGCATTACCAGCACACGTTCTGACCACCTGAATGCTGAATTAGATCCGTGTGGTTACTTCTGAATTCCACTACAAGGTAGAAATAACAGTGCTTTCTTTGCATAAAAAGAGCACAAGCTTAGTTGTTACATGAGAGATCACTGTTAGATCAAATGCAGCAATTAGTTACTGGGATCCTGAGCTCTGACAGTGCTGAAGCTTGATGAACTGTGACTTCTGTCCTCATGGGAGATTCCAGGCGGTCCATTCACAGAGGCTTTAAAATGTGAAAGCAGATAGAACTGAAGCAGTAAGGCAAATGTTTCTGATAAGGAATGCAAATCACTTTGAGAGGGAAAGATCTTACTTCCCCAGGTTAATTTACGGTGTGCTTGTTCCTTTAAAAAACAAAACAAAACCCACACAGTAAGGTATGGTCAGGAAGAGAGCCAAATTGTTCATCTCTCTAGAGTTTTGTTGTTTTGTATAAACTTTCAGATTTTTTTTCTGACAGCTCAGCTGTTTCTGATCCCTGTTGACAGTTCAGGTTTGGTCTTTTTGGTTCAAAATTATCCTTTGAACATACTCTGTAAATTGTGCAGAAATAATACGTCATCCTGGGATCCCTAAAGAGTGGATGAGCAGAGGAGCCTTCCATAAAATAGTTGGTGATATTACGATCTACTGGATGCGTATGATAATGTTCAAAGTTCCTGGGACAATAATTGTTTTCTTTAGTCCTCATTTTTCATTTTACTATTTTACTTAAAAAAAAAAAAAAACTGAAAATAGCTGTAAATGGGCTAGGATCAGAATCATCTTACCCTGTTAGATAGTGAATAGGTCATTGTTGTTCGGGTTTTTTTTAAATAACGTGCTGGAAAACTCGTTTGGGGTATTAAATACCCATTAGCCCATCTGAAATCAGTTATAAGCTTTGTTGTAACTAATAAAAAAAAGTAACAAGGTGCCTTGCATCTCTTGGGGTGAGTGGCAAGTTCGTTCAGTTATTTAACAAGGTAATACTGTACCTTGTTGTAGGAAAATTGAATAAATGCTTTCAGCATCTCAATTGATTTTTATTTTTTTCCTTAAAGCTTTAACAAAAAATCCATATATATTTCAACAGACTCAAATTAGGTAAAGATCCATTTTGGACTGACCTGCAAAATTAAATTACCTTTGATGTGTGAGACAAGTCAATAGCCATTTCAACCATGGTATCACTTTCACAGAAGACAAAGGTGGAGATTTACAGATGTTTCTGTATCTAAGAAGGTGTCCTGGTGAAGAGTGGAGGTGAAGTTCGTAGCCAGCATTTTCCTCACTGGGGCTGTAGTCGCAGCACTTGTTCTCACTTTTGTGTAGAGCCCTTGTTTTGCTTTAGGGGCCTGGAGCCAGTGAGGCTCTGTGCTCGCGGGAAACAAGATAGGTTACCTTCATCTCAGTTTGGAGATTAATCAGAGTATTAATGCAGTTTTTTGATTAAACTGCAAGGAGAGTAATTTTTTTTTTTGTAAAACAGAAGGACTGCTTACTGAAGTACTGTATATATTTTATATATATTATAATGCCTGTCGAAATACTACACTGCAATTATTTTGTAAAACAATTTGTTTGGCATAAAGATCTTTGAGAGTGGAACTTTTCAGTAGGTGTAGCTATGCTGCTGTTACAAAGTAGACATGAATTATTCTAAAGGTATTGCTGAAGAAAGAGTTCAATGGCCACAATTTTGCTTCCTCAAAAGTGGAAGCATTGCAATGTCAGATGGTAGCTGAACTCCCAGTCTAATCTTTGTCTTCACAAAGGGACATCCTGTGCCACCAGCAGGCAGGGAGGTGTTTTGCACGAAGTGTCTGCCTGCTGGTTTTACAGTAAGGTGTAAAAACTGCATTCAGAAATAATTTTTGTGTTCCGCTTTTCTAAACTTCCAGAAAATAATCTACTGTGGTCTTAGAGCCAGAATGAAGGTTTGATTTTAGTAATCATATATATATTTTAAATAAAAATAAAATTTGCATCTACCATATGGTAGTGGTGGCTAGTATAAAGTAAGTTGAAATAAAAAAAAGAATACTACTTCGATTTTCCATGTCCTGATTTCTTGTACTGTCTCCTGTCATTTCTTGTAGTGTATATTATCATACATAATGGGATGCTCAGTAGTTAGAGTAGTTAGGAGAAGATGTTGGAAGTCAGCATCCTTGGACTTTCTTACGTTCAATCAAAGAAGGAAACAAAGTAAGATCATAAGGAAACTTCAGTGAAAGATGTCCTCTTCTGTGAGGCCTTGGTTGATTTTTGATTACCTTTTTTTAAGAATTTCATACTGATATGTTAAATGAGACCTTTTAGAAAAATCTGACTGCAGAAAATATTCTTAAAAACTGTAACTACCAACGTGAGGAACAAAGGGGGGCTTTTTTTTTTTTTTTTACTTTTTTTTTCTTCTTTTTTTTTTGCCAGTTTATCCTCTTCCATCTAATAACAGCGGAATATCCCAGGGAGCTCACTGACAAAATGCAGTTGTATAACCAAGCTTAAAATCTAACAGAAGGCATATTGTCCAAGTGTTGTTTCTGTCAAAAAGTTGTGAAATGTCTTGTGAGGAACACAGATCAAGTGAAGGCAAAATTGGAACAGCAACTTACGTCATGTACAACGTTCTGTAAAATAAGTATAGATTGCATCTCTTTGACATGGTTTATTGGCACAGGATGGTGTAAGCACATCTAGGTGCTCTGTTCATATCCTCCCTGAAGGAACTTCCACATTCTTCTTGTTCAAAAGAGAGCAAACTACTGAAACTGATTTTACTTACCAGAGAAAGATGGCAGTGGGGATAATTTTTTCCTGCTAGCATGAAAAGAAACAGAAACTTCTGATGGCTTCACCTGAAGATACAGGTTTACAGCATATCAGAATTTGGCAGTACCTTCTTACTTGCTTTGCATAGCATTTGTTTCCAGAAATTAAGTCAGTGCTGACTTTAACAGTGCATTCTCACAGCTAAAGCTGGACTGAAATTTAGTGAGTCAGCATTGACCTGAAAACAAACAAAGAATGCTCTGTTTGAAGTTTCACAACTATTCTTGAAGAGCTTATGCTGTCTGAACCTGCTGTCTGCTTGCAGTGGGTATACACAATATCACTCAGTGAGTATATCCAGTATTTATGGAAAAAATAGGCTAGTACCTTCCAGGAGCAAGAAGAGCTTGTTGTACTGAATCACTTCCCTTGCTTCAGTTTTGATCACTTCTTTTTGCTATAGGAAATCCCAGAAAACAGGGATTATGAACTGCACAACATTTTCTCAATCCTCAAACCTGGAGAAACCCTTTTCAAATTCTTGGCGTTTGCTTTTATAGTTAAAAGCTTGTCAATTTTTGACCAAGAAAAAGTAACTGCAACACTTAAAATTAGTTGGTTTTTTGAACCTTTCATCTCCTTTTGTCCTCTCTGTACTATTTATAAAGAAGGCTGTCAGTATAGTGTGCTTCATCTCACAGTTCATGACACCATCTCCTACTGCCACTCTCTGATTCAGGCTTTTCTGAAAACCTCGCTCAAAAATGTCACAAAATGAAATGAAATTGAAAAGTAGCAGAGGATTCTCCTCAGTTTGTGTCTCCCTTTCTGTGGCCTCTGAGATAACTGCCTTTAAATTTTCCACTCTTTGCATATGCTCTTCCATTTCTCAGATTTCAGGAAAAGACTGGACTGAAATCTTTATATTGACTTGTCAATGCATAACTGATAATACAATGAAGATATCACTACACTCACTTTTTTTCCTGCCATTGCTCCTTGCTTTTCCATTTCCAGCACAGCTGCAGTGCTAATTGCTAATTGTTGGGCTTTTTAAAATTAGCCAGTGCTATAAATTCTGAGTAGTAATGACTAAAATCTGGAGTCAATTATGTAGCCAGTTTTGCGTAAGGAAGAGGTGCACCATCACTCTTCAGATGTAGCTAATGGATTCAGCATTGTCACCTCCTAACAAAAAAAGCTTTTTATTTTTCTACAGGAAAGCCAGATGGTTTCTATCTGTCCTTCATAGCAGATTTGACCTTTAAATGAGAAATCATCAGGGACCAGTGATTCATTGGCAGACAAAGGACTCAGCAGGCATTAAAGGACAGTGTCCTAACTGACTGAGCTCTGTTTCAGATGTCCATTGATTAAAGAAGGTGCTGCATTACAGGCGAGGTTATTGTGAGTACAGATAGCACAAATACCTGGCTCCCGTAAGCAGGAGCTTAACTGCTGTTTGTGAAAGTAGCCCCATTCATTTTGATAGCACCTTGGCATAGACACAGAAAAGGCTGAAATCAAACTGTACGGAAGAGAGGAAAGTCATCTGCCTGTGGGATGTAATACTGAGAGCACCCCCTGTGTTTCCAAAGCTGCGTGAACACTGACAGGGGCTCACGCCCCTTAATAAGAAAATTATCAGTGTAACTGTTTGAAAACTAGCAAAAGAGAGAGCAGACATGATTTGTTCTTCTAACATTAAATATATCAAAGTGAAATTATTTTTATTCTACAAGTATAGAAGCTGAAGCAGAGATGTGACTGGAGGTACAGAAAGCTTCTGAGCTAACTTGTTTCTAAACCTGTGCTAATTTTTCCAGGTTTTTTTCATCTGGGTTGTAGTGGAACTCACTGCTTTCCCCCTCCCCTGTGCTTCCCAGTCAGCCAAGGGATAATTGAGAGTTGCGTTCCCAAGTTAGTTAAATGGAAAGAAGTTTCCAAGTTGTAGCTTGATACGCCTTTTTAGGCAGTGGCTATCTGTCCCTTTTCACCTGACCAAAAATACCAGTATTTGTTAAAAGGTGGTGCAAGGAAATCTTCCTGAGATTTAGTAATGCCGGTAGGAAATTTACTAGAGAAATAAAGTCACTTTTGTTTGATTAGAGTCTGTTTGTTTCAGTAGTCGTATTTTCTTGCTGCTCTGGGGAGGTTTATGCTTTGTAAAAGTGTCACATTGCCACAGAGCTTATTTTGCTTCAGCAGACGTTCATCTCTCTGTCCATTTGGGTAATGACGCTGCAGCTGCACACCCAGCTTTTTTGTTGCTAGGCTGTTGATTTTTCATGCATATTTATTCATTTCAAAATATTGAAAAAATACAAAAGTTGAAGTAAACAGCAAAACATGAACCAAGTGTGAAAATACTCATGTGCTTCTGTTGCTTTATATCACAGTCTCTAGCTGATTGGAAGGTTTTGGCAAGTATAATAAAATTCTGAGCTGGAACAGTGTCACCTTTGAGTACTGTAGTGGCTGAAACCCTGATTCTCACAGAAGTTCAATTTAGATATGTTCACTAACATCTTTGTTGTCTTTTATAAAAAAAAATAGAGGAGCCTACATGGGCTTGTTTAGAAACCGAATTTTGTTCAAACTGAACCCTTGGATACAAAGACTGTTGTCAGAATTGTCTCTCAAACAAAATTGTTGATGCAAATAAAGCATATGAGCAGTTTGTGCTGTGAGTTGTTTGGACTGCAAGCGACAGGGATAGCAGGAAAGTATTTGCTGAAAAAGATGAAATGTAATAAGGATTAAGCTGAGCACTTAATGCCCATTTCTGCCACATGAATATTGGATGCTGACTGCATGATAATTACCAGGGAAAACAGTAAAAATAATCATGAAAACACTTTTTTTTTTTTTGCTGTTAATTGATCTTTGAGGTTTTAGTAGTACTTATGTCCAGTGTATATTGTGACCCACTGGAAAAGGACACTGAAGTTGCTCCTTAAAGCAGCTGGGAGTTACAATGAGCAATCCCATACCAGTGTGATAAAGTTACATCAAACACAAGCAGTGTTGTTTAATGCTGATGAAGGAATACTCGAGCAGCCACCAGTCTTCAGAAGGGCTAACTTGCAATTTGTCTGAAAACTTAACAGGGTTGAGAAAGGATTCTTGTATGTACATCTTCTGTGTCACCTCAAAATGCATTACTGCTTTCTTCAGTAGTTGTGAAAGACAGAGCTACAAGTGTTCATGAGACAAGGATTTTGATGCTGCCCTGAAGATTATAAAAGCTTCCACAGAATTTCTAAACTTCATCATAACCGTGAGCCTTAAGTACCTAATCCATTTTAGGTAATGTTTAACGAGTGAGAAGATGGTTGCTAGTGAAAAAGAAAAATTCCTGAGTTGAATATGGTGAGGGGGGTCCATATTGTACAGTAGGTCAGATCTGAGGACAAAAAAAATGCCCATACAAATCTGCTCTTTGGTGGAAGGGAAAGGGCAGCCTTGTGCTTAGGGAACAAAGGGCCCAAGTGAAAATCTTGTAACTCTGCAGGGAAGTGCCCTTACCCACAGCAGTACTATTCCCAACTGTGTTTTCGTATGATTTCTCAATCCGAAGCCTGTCACACTTCCAAAAATACAAAATAGCCAAAGACAGAAAGCTGAACTTGGAGATTCATTCAACTGAATGAAGACGCTGGTCTGCCATTTTCTCAGACCTTTAACTACCATTTTTTAAAGATAATTAGTGTTTTCGTGAATATTTCATCTCCTCTTTTTGTCATCCTTTTTTTTTTTTATTTTACACAGTTCTGTGGGGGTTACTGGGAGTTTTCTGTGAAATCAGCTTCGTAGGACATCTTTGATGACATTTTGCAAACAACAGTCATTTTAGTTCTTCTTAAAGACACTTCAAGGAAAAAAGACAGACTCTAACTTTACCATCAGTTAACATTGTCTGTTATTCTGGTAGATGTGCTCTTCCCTCTGAGTTAGCTTTTTGGGATAATCATGGTGTGAAGTAGTGTTTCTTTTTGTTCCTGTAAAATATTTTTTCTCCTTCTTTGGTTTGTTACCTTGCTAAGTTCCCACCTTCTGTGTGATTCTACTGCAAGTGATGATCAGCTTTCTTTTTCATCAACAGTTAAGCCATTAAATGCTTCTCCCCTCACCCTCACTCCCCCATATTTTCTTCTGAACTGTCCGTAATGTTCTTTTCCCCTTTTAATTTTTGTCTTTTGAAGAGTAGAAGCAGTATCAGGGCAACTGCCAGAACTTCCTTACGAAGTGCTTAATATTTAACTGAAATACAGCATAATTTCTAGTCAAACAGTTTCATATAACTCTTCAATCCTCTTGTTGTATTCTTTGATACTAAACTAACCTCTGTCCAGGGGGATAGGAAGTGGACAACTTCAGTTTAGTTTCAACTTGAATGTCAGTATCTTGATGGACTATACTTATTCAACCTCTTCATCCTTGGAACATTCAAGTTCTACTGTTGAGACTTAATGTTTAAAAACAGTATTTGTATATCGTGTGGGGTTTAACGTTTCCTTGTCTGGAAACAAAGCAAAAGTTCAGCTAGATTCATCAAGCTTATTTCTTCCCTGTTCTACAAACCCTGAACTATAACAATGCACTTGATTTAAGTGTCAAAGTGGGAGCTCTAAGTAAGTCTTCAGGTGGGATGTCTTTGATGCCTTCATGGTGGTCATCGTTCATAAGTGTAGAATGAGTTAATTGTATCTCATCAGAATTTCAACCCCCAAATTCACCATTTTTTACCTCCATGCAAAAATCTCTGCTGATGATCTTCTCTGTGAGAAACTACTGGCTTTTAGAACTCATCCCACATTGGAACTCAAGAGATTTCAAGTAAGAATTACTGTTGCTCTCCTAGAGGAACTATAAGCCAGTGTGTATTCATGTTGTTGCTGCTGTTGCAGCTCAAGACGTAATTTGTAATTTTGCCACGTTTCTTCTCATCTAGGTTTCAGCAATCAGTTTTAATGCAGAGCTGAAAAACTTTCATGCAAAGATCTAATACTGGGTATCATTTGATCCTTCTGTTAATTGGTAACTGATTGCAAGATCTAACCATGGGTGAATTTCTTTGCACATATATCAGTGTGCCAGTGTGTTCTGTGCAAAGTGGGTTTAATTAGTCATTAATTCCATAGAATGAAGCTGCATCTTAATATAACTAACTGCAAAAATTCTGAGAAGGTCTTCCATGAACAAATCAGAAGATTGCCGAAGTGTTTGATTACTAAAGCTGTGTAAAAGAGCATTACAGTGGTTTTTTTTCTTTTTTTGAAATTGGAGTTAGTGATTTTCCTGAATTCTCATTAACATCACCTTTTCTGTGAGCACTAAAACAGATCTGAAAGAAATCTGTGCTGTAATTTGGGGATGTATTTAAGCTTTTGCATAATTGCAAGCATGTGAGTAGTCGATTAAATTCCATTGGATTCTACTGTGTGCGTCATTCAGTGTCTAAAACTTCTGATGTGGGAGTTAATAAACTTCCTTCTCATCCTTTTTGTTATGAAGATAAAAGTTCTTCATAACAAGAACTTCTTGGAATGTCTGCTGAATCTCTCCCTGGTAGCATACTCATTGAAAGTTTGAACTTTTTCGGCTTAGTCCATTCTTTCATTCTGATCAAATGGCTTTTTGAGAGGAAGTTGAGGAAAAACTCACTTTATGCTTACTTCAAACATACCAGCAACGGAGTTATAATGGTTTTTTTGAGTGAAAAAACTTCATGATTATAGAGCTCTTTTCCAGTCTAAAGGATTCTGTAATTCTATGATCTTTCCATACTATGCTGGCTAACTTAGGCTTTTTATTACAGTGCTGAAGGGCACTATTTTGTAATATGTTGCCTCTGAAAGAAACACAGCATTATACTAGACTGAAATCAGTTAACACCACACTGAAATCTTGGAGCATTTTTTCTGTCATAAAGAGGGTGGTTGAGTATGTGGTATCCTTGGTGCATAGAAAGCAAATAAGACATGAAGGTAGTAGCATCACCTCACAAATTCACCCTTATTATGAAAATTGTTGAATTAACTTGGCTTACATTTTTGTCAATGGCTAAAAAATAGTGAATTCATGGAAAAGTGTGCAGGAAAGACTTGATTCTGTCTTACAGTCACAGCCACGAGAAGGTTAAGAAACAAATAATTTGATACTTGCCTACATGAGAGAGATTTCTGATAGACAGCTCTTTAATATAAAAAGTTTTAATGAGCTCAACTGTTTGAGATGGAAATTGGACAAATTCAGATAGCAAATAGGTCAGTTGTTAAACAGGACAATTAATCATTGAAACAGTTTACCTAGTATGTGAAACATTCTGACTTGGCATAAAGATAGGGTAAAAGAGATTGTTTGATACCGTTTTACCTAGTTCATTATGCAAGAGGCTGAAATAGTTGAATATGATGGTCTCCACAAGAGCTTGCATTGTTGGAGATTTATCTTTATGAGAATGAAGCATGTGACTACATGGCAGCAATAAATCTTCAACAACTAATATGAATTTGCTGGGCAGTTTACATACTGTTACCAGCACGACTTTGCAAGGTAACTAGTACTTTAAATGATGGGGATAGTACTGCTTAGGCAGTGCTAGGATATAGGTTCATCAGAAGAGATTTGACGGGGAAAAGGGATAAAACCAGGCTCGGTGGAGTTAGGGCTGGGTAGTGCTGTCTGTTAGGGAAAGTTGCCATCTGGATCAGTTCTGAGAGATTTTCTTGGAATTAGTTGGAAGTCACAGAAAGGCATTTACCGCCCCTTCATAAAAGTTCTTGGCATTACCAAGATGGAAATAGGAAAGAATAGGTATTCCTGTATTCTTAATTATTGTGCATTCAGCTTTTAACTCATGTACAAGTTGCAAGTACTAAGCAGAATGTGTTACTGGTACAGTGTTGATGTCAAAAGAAAAAACCATGTAAGGGGTGGCAGTGTCTCCAACCAACTGTACATGGATGGTGGATACAGTCAACGTAAATGAAATTCACACTTGCCACACAAAGGTCAGTTTTGACTGAGTTGATTTGCTCACTTTTTCCTCCCATTCTGTATTCTTTACTTAACTGAGTTATTGAAAAGTTTCTGAAAGACAACGTTTCTGGACTTTCAGAAGTTTCTGAAAGACAAACGTTACCTGAAAATAGGTTTAGAGTAAGGAAGTGTTCATGTCCTTTCAAAAATCATTAGGATCATCCAGACTCTTCCAAATTTGTTTTTAATATGCAAAGCTGTGTGTTTTTTCTCAAGTGGCATTTCATTCTCTAATGAACGTTGTTGAATGTCCTCTCTTTTTCTCCTAGCATTTCAATCCTGCTTAAACTTGTATTTCCAAGTGCTTCTCTTGACTTTTTGACCTTGAGCTTTGAAATTACTAGTTTGAATGAGGGGACTGTTTCTAGCTTATTTAAACACTATTTTTTATTGAAGGATTTGAAATAGTTGTTTTAAATAACATTTTACATTTCCAACAATCTGCTGTAGCTTAGAAGTAAAAGAGAGATTCTCCACTAAGCTTTCACAGCCAAAATCACTGTGTCTTCTTCTATATACATGGATAGAATAATGCATGTTTTTAACCACTGAACTGATTTCAGCCATTTCCGCTCCCATGCCAGGTGCAGGACAAGTTTCGTTTGGACCTGTCTGATGAAGAAGCTGTTCATTATATGCAGAGTCTGATTGATGAAAGTGTCCATGCCCTCTTTGCAGCTGTGGTGGAGCAGATACACAAGTTTGCACAGGTGAGGTATTTCCTTCTCAGTTGGTCTCTGTGACAGCTGAGTAAGGCAAGAGGTTGTGAGAAGGTAGGCTTAAAGCATGACTTCACTGTTTGTGATATTTTAGTTCATTTTCCTACAGGTTAAAACTGTGGTTTAGGTGTCAGGACTGGAGAACAAGCTCATCCTAGAAAATTGTTTGTAACACCTTAGCAGTCATGCAAGGTCTGGCACCTGGGACAAGGCAGTTTTTGTGTCAGTCCTGGCTGGGGAATGAACAGACCTAGAGCAGCCCTGCCAAGGACTTGGGGGTGCCCTGGGTGAGAGGCTGGACATGCCCCAGCCAGGGCACTCCCAGCCCAGAGAGCCAAATGTGTCCTGGGCTGCATCCAGAGCCCCGTGGGCAGCAGGGGAGGGAGGGGATTCTGCCCCTCTGTTCCACTCTGCTGAGACCCACCTGGAGCCCTGCATCCAGCTCTGGGGTTCCAGCACGGGAAGGACATGGAGCTGCTGGAAGGAGTCCAGATGAGGCCACCAAGTTGATGAGAGGGATGGAGCACCTCTGCTAGGGAGACAGTCTGAGAGAGCTGGGACTGTCCAGCCTGAAGAGAAGGCTCCAGGAAGACCTTACAGCAGCCTTTCTGCTGATGATCTGGGTTGACAATAAATTACTGCCTCTGTTATTTTTGTTATTACAATATACCCTGTGTGAAGAACAAAGTGTTTAACCGCACATCTTACTCTGTGGTGTGGTAATACAATCCACAGTAAGACAATAAAATACTTAATTCCCATGTTAGATAAAACTGTGTTCACAAAAGCATTTCTGCTTTGAATTTCCTGTGGTTTTTTTTATTTCCTTAAAACCATCTGACATTTGGTTTGTGTTTATCAGGGATTTAAGATATTACACAGTTTGCCTTAAGTATTAGACTCATGACAAGAAATGGAATTAGGAGGAAAAATTAAGCTGCTCTGAAAAGCCGGTCATTATCCAGGGTTTTTTATTGATTCTTTCTTGAAAAGGCTGATGAAATTGTGATACGAACTGAGGAGAACTATTTTCATGGCGATCCATTTTGCTAAAAAGCATCTGTTCTTTTCTCCAAACTTAGTTTTTATTTTTTTGAAGAATTGCACTATAGTGCAGGATGAGAAGAAATAATGTCATTTCCATCTACATTTATATTTAATATAGGTGATCTTTTATGAGATGTGAAAAAAGGAAGTGTAATTATATGGAAATGATGCAAAATTTGTTGTCATTCACTATGGATTACTTTGAACTTTGGGTGGAGGATGGTAATTTCATAAGACAAAGTAAAAAATGCCTGGCATCTACCTTAGGGTTCAAATTTAAAAACAAAAACTATTAGAAATGTTCAGGATTGAAGTTGTAAGTTTGTCCAGTATGTGTGTAGACCTTTCCTTTCATCACGTACTGAGAGTCACTCTTTTTAAGACATGTCTTTTACTCACTGGCCTTAGGTGACTGCCACAGTGTGCCAGATAATTTTTATTGCATTTGTGAAAGTGTATTAGTAAGTCAGATTTTACAGGTTTGATTCAGGTGAACTTTCCTTTTTCCATTCCGGCTTGGTTTTGCTTGATCTTTCTTCAGTTCTTAACACTGCTTTTAAAATCACAGTGGTTTTTGAGAATATTTAAAAATATCCAAAAATGTTACTCCAGGCTTCTGTAGGATGAGGTTTTGAGCACCGTGGTCTAGTGGAGAGTGTCCCTGCCTGTGGCAGAGGGGTTGGGATTGGTTGATCTTTAAGGTCCCTTCCAGCAAAACCATTCTGTGACTCTGGCTCCCAGGAGTGGTGTTCTAATCAAAAAGCTGATACACATTCCAGCAGGTATTGATTGCATTTTCCATTCACGTTTTTGGGAGTTGAAATGCAAGCCCACTGGTGTACTACGCTTTGGATACCAAATAAGCAGATGTGACAGCCACTAATGTAGGCCTGATCTAGTTATCTTATCTTGGGTTTTTTACCTCTCCAGCTGGCCTAAGCTGAATTTCAGCACAGAGACGTTTTCCTGTGGCTTGAGCAATGTTTGTGCACTGATGCAGAGTGTGCAACCTATGTGCTTTTCGTTTTCCTTTCTGCTTTGGGCATCTGGTGCCTAGAATGAAAAACANTTTTATGAGATGTGAAAAAAGGAAGTGTAATTATATGGAAATGATGCAAAATTTGTTGTCATTCACTATGGATTACTTTGAACTTTGGGTGGAGGATGGTAATTTCATAAGACAAAGTAAAAAATGCCTGGCATCTACCTTAGGGTTCAAATTTAAAAACAAAAACTATTAGAAATGTTCAGGATTGAAGTTGTAAGTTTGTCCAGTATGTGTGTAGACCTTTCCTTTCATCACGTACTGAGAGTCACTCTTTTTAAGACATGTCTTTTACTCACTGGCCTTAGGTGACTGCCACAGTGTGCCAGATAATTTTTATTGCATTTGTGAAAGTGTATTAGTAAGTCAGATTTTACAGGTTTGATTCAGGTGAACTTTCCTTTTTCCATTCCGGCTTGGTTTTGCTTGATCTTTCTTCAGTTCTTAACACTGCTTTTAAAATCACAGTGGTTTTTGAGAATATTTAAAAATATCCAAAAATGTTACTCCAGGCTTCTGTAGGATGAGGTTTTGAGCACCGTGGTCTAGTGGAGAGTGTCCCTGCCTGTGGCAGAGGGGTTGGGATTGGTTGATCTTTAAGGTCCCTTCCAGCAAAACCATTCTGTGACTCTGGCTCCCAGGAGTGGTGTTCTAATCAAAAAGCTGATACACATTCCAGCAGGTATTGATTGCATTTTCCATTCACGTTTTTGGGAGTTGAAATGCAAGCCCACTGGTGTACTACGCTTTGGATACCAAATAAGCAGATGTGACAGCCACTAATGTAGGCCTGATCTAGTTATCTTATCTTGGGTTTTTTACCTCTCCAGCTGGCCTAAGCTGAATTTCAGCACAGAGACGTTTTCCTGTGGCTTGAGCAATGTTTGTGCACTGATGCAGAGTGTGCAACCTATGTGCTTTTCGTTTTCCTTTCTGCTTTGGGCATCTGGTGCCTAGAATGAAAAACAAGTGTCTTGATTTGTGAGTGCTAAAGGCATCTCTTGACTCCATGTGATACTAGTTTTGGAGTTCCAGTTACTGCCTTTATTCGTGCTCAAAAAAATTTAGGCTTGCAGGCTTTCTCCTGCAAAGATACTGGATTGCAGGTGCGAGGAGGATGCAGAAAGAATAGACACAGATTAATCAGCAGTTGGCAAGTCTTAAGAATCTGTGCTCTGTTAATGTATTTTAAAAAAAAATAACTCAAAAAACAACCTATCAAAAGTAAGTTTAATTAATGTCTGTTCTCTTTATATTATGGGTGAAATAGGGTGCTTCTTAACGATATTTAGTACTTAATCAGTCAAAATCATTATCTGTCCTTTTTGTCTGAGGCAGTCTTGAGAATTTGCTGCTGTAGTCTTCATGGAGTCTGCAAATCGTTAAACAAATGAACAATTAATGGGTAATGAATTTGCTGTAAAGGGGTCATCTTACCCAATGGCCAATTGAAGCTTTCAGTTTGTTCATTTATAATTCTGCATTGAACTGCCAGTGGCCTTGCTCTTCATAGTATTGTAAGTTGCCTGGAAAAATCCCCAGCGCTACACAGGTGTTACCACACAAGTGTAGACAGCAAATTTGGCCTAATGCCACATAGTATTTCATTTAAAATGCTGTTCAACACATTTTTTGTTTATCAGTAGATATTTATTCTTTTACTGCCTCCAAAATAGGCCTGAAAGGAATCTGTGTGGTCTACTGCAGCACTTAAGAGCTTTCTAACAAGGTTGGTTATTACAGTAACCATGGTGTTTCAGTATTCTGTATGTCACTCTGCAGTAAGTAAAGCTCTTGGATAAAGTACTCTGGATATTTTGGAATCAGCTCAGTATTGTTCTTTTATAACAATATTCTAAATTGAGTTCAGTTTACAGCTGTGTTATGAAACCTTTAGTTTAGTTTCTAATGTGTCTCTAAATCTGTTATTTTATCAGATATTTTACAGACCTTTTCATGCACTGCCTGTCTCTTCTTAATGGTTATCAAAAAAATGTTGTCTCAAAAGTAAATAAATTCAGCATTTAGAATAAGCTAATGGTGTTGTACAATAGTTCTCAAGAGGAGGAAAAAATGCATACTAATTTTAATTGATACTAATGAAGACTGGATAGCCATTTCTCCCTGGAGAGTCATTTTCATTTTAGCATCATTATTTATTTCTGCAGAGGAAGGAAACAATCTACAGTTGAAGTGTCTAATTTCACATTTTATTTCCCTTGTAAATTTACAAATCAAGTCAGTTGCATTCAGGGCTGAAATGGTAAGGAGTGATTTGAAGAGTGAAAGCTTGGGGGATGAGGGGTGTCTCACCTAAACTGTAACTGTACAGTTTTGGGGGTTTATTTATACTTGACTGATACCTGTTTAGGAGCAAACTCAGTTTCAGCTGTAGAAGTTGTGTGGGTTTAGAATATCTCCAGGATGTAGTCCCAGTGCTTCTGTATCACAGAATGCAGGCACCTCAGCACAGGGCTTCTGTTTTTCTTCCTACTGGATGCCAAAATAAAATAGGGAACGTTTACCAGCAGGATTGTGTGTATTGGATGAAATAATTTGTCAAGGGGCCATACAGAGTTGGTTTCCATGCTGGTTTTTCCCTTGAAAGGTTGTGAAAATCATCTGTCTTTAGGCATTTCACCACGTTTTTAAACACAGAATTCAATTCGCGCATAACATTTGTTCTTGGAGAGTAAACCAGGGTGAGTAATCTCTGTGCTGTGTTTTTTTTTCTTTTCTTTTAGTATTGGAGAAAATAAGCTTTTTGCCTGCTCATGGTGGAAACAAGCAAATGCTCAAGACAGCAAATTTCTCAAGCCCTTGTGGACTTCACCAAACAGTTTTGGAAGGCAAAAGCTGCAATTTATTAGCGCGAAGAACTGAGAACTCAGAAGGAAGAGAAGCTTTTTGAGTCTCTCTTCATTAAAGGTTTAAAACCAACCAGTTTTTAAAGGAAGATGATTGTTTGTACCATCCTTGGGAGCCTCAAAGGTTGAAGTAAGCAACTTTCTCTCAAGCCAAAGATAACTGGAAGAGATTGGATTTAATGGTGAATTCTTGTACGTGTTAATATATTTTCTTATTTAAAAATAGAAGTAGATACAAAGCTAAAGCAGGGAAGCTACAATTCCTCGGTGCAGAAGAACCCTTCACAAAACTATGGCAATCCCCTGTCATCCCTCCCCACCCACTTTGTTCCTTGAGTAAGTTTTAAATGTAATTCATATGATCCTTTGTTTCCTGCCTTAGGCAATGTTATCGTTTAGAACGGACAATCATTTCTTGCCTGCTTACAGAAATGTTTTTAAGTGCTGATAAGTTACCCCAGCTGTAGGCAGCCAGTTAAATGATCACTAACAGGCTCAGCAACGGGAATGCACAGTGAGTGGTTCAGTATTTCACGCTTTAACTCTAATAAGTGTTTTCTGTACAGTGATTATATATTCTTCACTCTAATAAAACCTTTGTTGTTGCAGTCTTGAGGTGTTCTGTTTTGTTTTTTTAATCTTACCTGCTGAGACATGGCACACTGGAGGATTATAACTATTGGGATTTTGCAAGGATTTTCACTTCTCAGTTCACTTGATGCTGGAATAAGGCCACTCATGAAATGACTTTTGTGCCACATGTTGAGTTCATAATGAATCTGGTTTGTATGATTTACAAACAATGTAATTAGCTCTTCATAAATGTGTGGCTCTCTTCAAAGGGGTCTCTAATACTCCTGTATTTTTTTAAATAACATTTTAAGTCAGGAAGAAATCCTTCCCAATTATAAAGATAAGAGGGACTGATTTGAATGTGAATCTGACTGGTGTTTGTGAATCAATCTTGCTTTGTGTTTTTGTCCCTTTTTTCCCCTGTATTAGTGACTTAAGAACTGCATTACCCTAGTTTCTTAGTGCTCGTGTTATCTGGGAACACACAGTACCACAGAGGAGCCACAGTAGTACCCCTCTTATCTTTAGCTCACTCTTCTTTGGAGAAGTAGTAATTACCATTTTCTTATGGTTTGTTTTTCTTTTTTCTATCAGACTTACATATTTCTTCACTGCCTCTGTTTCACACGAACTTGTTCTATATACAGTACTTTGTGGTATCTTCCAAGTAAAATTCTGAGAGTGTGGACTTCCCAGACGTTCAGAGACAATTCTGCGAAAAAAAAAATGGTCTTTTTCCTTTTTTTAATATCTTTCGAATGTCCATCCTACGTGCTCAGACAACTTACAATCTTTATGAAGCAGCCACATTTTATTTGACTTGAGTTCTTGTTTCTGATCCCCCAGCCCTTTCAACTGTATGTATTGTAGAATTTTTCCTCTGTTTCTTTTGAAGAAAATTTCCTGTTCCTCCTGCTCATGTCTAATTATGAAGGATATGGGCATGACCCCCTGTGAGCCAGTTGACCAGACAAGCCAAGGTCTCCTTATTAAAATCCAAAGACATAGCCAACTTGATCCTACAGCACATTTCACTTTGCAGCGATGTTTACAAACTGTTAAATATCGACCTTTATAAACACATTAGAAATTAATGCATGGTTGCTCACTATGTCTTGTGATTTAAAATTAACCTGTTCATATGCTGGACTATGCAACAGCCTATTAAAACTGTACTCTTAAGTGACAAATGTTAGCATGTGAACCCAAGTGGAATGTGATTACAGTAGGTAAGGCTTAGGAAGAGCCTGTCTTCACTGTAGTTCACTGTCCACTTTGTAAGTAGAGAATATCAGCCACAGAAACAGAAAAGCTTGCCTGATTCAGTGGAAAATAGTCCAGCCAGCCTGTTCATGTGTGTTGCTGCATGTTGGGTGACCCTGCATATATTTTCAGTGTATTTTCCAAAGAATTTTGTAAAACAGTGAGCACCGACAAACTAACTGGATATGTCTCTCATCCAGCTAGTGGCTTTTTTAGGCTGCTGTGCATATTCTGTTCCTAGCTCTTATGAACCCTTAAGAGACTGAAGAATAGGACAGCACTGAGGCTGCTACAACATACTAGATGTAAGTAAAGTTATACTTTAAGCCTTGTCTTCTAAATACGAAGTATTGTGGAAAATTGAAAAACATTAATAGGTTTATTTTTTTTTAATAGTCTTATACAAAGTTTTGACTTTGTTTTGTAAAATCTGGTGGCTCTTAGCACTTCATGTGGCATCATTTATTTAAAGTAAACAGTTAAAAAGAAGAAAAAAGAAGTTATTTTGTTTTAAATGAAAGGTTTTATTTTTTTGGTATGTTACCTAAATCTTTGACTTACTGGAGTTAGTATGTGTGATAGGTGATCCATCGTGGCTTGATATGACTGCATAATACCATGAGTGTATTATGTGTCTGTTGTCTTTAATAAACTCTGAATCCCTTGAATACCTACTGAAAATTCTGTCTTTAGGAGTACAGTTCTTAAGGGTGAAATCCTTGTATGTTTCACAAGGGTAGAACCCCAGTCAGGTGAAGGTCCCCACAGGAATGTCAGACAGGAGTTCTACCCTGCACTTCTGTGTGTGTGAGTGCATAAGCGGGGGGTAAACACACACATACAGAGCTCTGCATGGAGCGAGGCAGTGAGCTCCGTGAGGTGTATCCCAGCAGGGTGCAGTGTGTGGTAGGAAACCAGGCTGTACCAGTTGTGTCACAGAGTAACTTGTCTACATGTCACCCTGTTGAGTCTCTCCAGGAAGCATTGCAGACCAAAAGAAGTAGAACAGTAATTTTGCCATGGGCTTATTTTGGCCAGTAGTTGTGTTTTATATTAATAAAGAAGTAAAATAAAACTAACTTGTGGGTGTTTAATTTACCTTTCAGCATTTATCTTGTTCTCATACTGATTTTAGTTTCTTACAGAAGCTCTAGTAGTTCTTTGGGATTCAGGGTGGGAGAAGCAAATTAAGTAATTTCATTTTTCCTTCCCTACTGTAGACTGTCATTGGTTGTTTTCAACTGCCAGCGCATCAGGAGCAGAAAGTGCCACAGGAGGCTTTTCGTTTGGGGGTGAAGAAACAATAATTGCCGAAGTAGTAATTTGGGGGAATGTAGGGTAGGGGAGTGAGAAAGAAGTGGATGTGCTCTGTGCTTTTAATACAAAAGGCCTCTATCCTTTTGGCAAGAAGCATCCCTGTTCTTATAGACAGTTACCTGGTTTTGTTGTTCCTGTGTGCAATTTAAAATAAAAAGTGCTTTTGCAAGGCTTTACAGGAATAATGACTTTGGAAAAGGGAAGGAGGAACAGCGAATGGGAATCTTAACACCTCCTTGCAGAGTGGGGATAGCAGAAAGAGAGCTAGTCTAAATGGCCTGCCTTTTGTAGTCAGGAGAGGTTTTACGCACAAGACCTGGTATCATCAGCAGATGGTAAAATACTGTGGTTATTATGAAGTATCTGAAGCGCCTACATTTAAGGAGTCTTAAGGGAGTCATTGAAAACAGATTGCAGGTGGATTGTGTTAAAATAGATTTTTGTAACCTCTTCAGCAGATGTGATGATTCTTTGTAATAGAGATTCTTCGTAATAGTGTAACTCTGAAGTGTGATATTGGTGTCCTCCTGTCCTTCTGTCTTTTAGATTGGACCCTGCTAGGGGGAAAGAAATTTCATTTTAGAGGATGAAATGCCCAACCCCAGTTGCTTCCTGAGTATTAACAATGAAGTGGTTGGCCTGCCTGGGTTCAAATCTGAAGCAGCAAGAACACTGCTTGGGGAAGAATTCATAGTTTGTCTACACATAGGCATTAATCCCTTCAGCTGTGTGTGGGACAGTCCTTTCCAAAGGGAATTAAGCTGTACCCCAGGGAGGTACTTAAATTCCAAATAAAACCTCTCTGCAATTAGAAGAGGTAATTTTCTCTCTGTGCAAAATTAACCAGAACCGCTTTGAATTGCCTTCCCTTGGTAGAAGAGTGTCCTAAATTTTCCTCACCCTTTTCATCAGTGCTGAGGGATCACGTGGTGGCAGTTTACAAGGGTCAACGTTCATAACCTGCAGTGTAGGAAAAGTGATGTGAAGGTGTGGCTGAACCAGTGGTCACTCTGGGTAGCTCTGCAATCCTTTTTTCCACAGTCCAGCCTGTAGTCCCCACAGTGACAGATAATTCCACTTTCCTCGTCTTGCTGGGTGTTCAGATGTTGAGCGGGTTATGTAACAGGTAAATCATACGGAAACACATCCTGCAGTGCCAGACAAACTGCTTCATCTCTACTTCATCTATAAAGTGGGAAGATAATTTGCCAGAGTCCTTTCTTTGGTGTGTCTTCTATCACTGAGTGTCAGAATATAAAGTTAATTGTAACCAAAGCGTTTTTTCTCTCAGGTCTAATGTAACATCTCTGGCTGATTACAGATTGAAAAACTCACAGAAGAAAAATGGCTTTTTAAAAAATAAGTTTACTTTCTTGAACAGGTATATACACAGTTTTCTAGCTGAGAAGATGAGAAGTAATTAGGTGGAATTTCTGTTTTTAACAAAACATCTACAAACTTCTTTCCTTTGAATTTAAGGTGGGGTAACCTAAGTTCCATGTCTGGGTGCATGTACAGCGAGATGGCTGTGTAGCTTGCCTACCTGGTAGTACAGCATCTTGTGATGGGATGCTGTGTCCTCAGGGCAGGGACAGACCTTTTTTTTCTTTTGCAGTAAATACTGGTTTGTTTCTTTTTTGCCTTATCTGGTGATGTCAGTTGTACTCATTCAGTGCATTCAGCTGTCTTGTTATTTTTCTAATGCTGTATTTTCATTAACTGACATACAAGTGAGAGATTTCTTATGAAAGCACAGCTGGTCTAGTAGCAGTGTCTGTTCCCTGAAGTAGGCAGCTTCCGTTTCAGCTTCAACTTGGAATTTTTCTCCCTTTGTCTGTCCCTGTTGGGAGCCATTCTTATGTAGATAACTGTCCTGATCCTTGCAGCTGAGTATTCTGACCCCAGCAAGGTGAAGGGGAGATGGTTGATGCAGTGAGGGTTGGTTGAGTCATTCCACAACCTCAGGGGTGAGGACAGCGCTGGCATGGCAGGAAACTCTGTCTTTAAAGGGGTGGTTCAGCTGAGGTCTCTGGCCAGGTTCTGCTTTTCCAAGGCAAAGCACAGCTGCAAACCTTGGGACAGTGAATGAACTTGTCTTAAAAGAAAACTACATGGCAGAGACCTGGCTGCAGAGACCTGTAGGACCTGCACTTGTTGAAATCCTGAATATGGGAAAAAATGTGGTTGTATAGTTCAGAGGTGTTTTGTGTAGTAAATTCACAAAATTTACTTAAATCTGTAGGTGGTATCTTTTCAAGGATATTGGGCCATATTGCACTTATCTTTTCCAAGTTGCAGCATGCCAGTAACAAGGTGCAGTGTGGTATCTTAACTCTGCAAACAAGGAGATGACAGGTCTCAGCTCCTGTTCTGCTTCTAACTTGACAGATGCTACTTTTGAAATGAGAACCAAGAGTCTCTGTGCTACAATCATGGCATGTTGTCCATTGGCCTTGAAGATTTTTCACTTCTTGAACTTCTATTTCCCTCCCAGCTCTGTAAACTCAGTGGTGCACAACCCATTTTTAACTTGTCTCACACAAGTACCACAGCTTGGGGCTTTAATTTAAGATGGATCTGGGAAGTGCCATTATAACTTGCCAAATAGCAGTGTGTTTTGATTGCACTTTGCATTCAGACTTGGTTCATTGGCTTGTATTTGTTCCATACCTTAGAGCTCAAAGGTGCCTGAAGAAATGTATTTGCTGGAACCACTGTTCCTGTCAGACAGTGTTCTGACAGTTCTCTCCAGCCTTCTGCCTTAGAAAGCTCTAGTGAAAACGGGGAAAATGAAAATGTTTCTGTGATTTGATTTATTAATCCTACAGTTCTGTACATGCACAAGTAAAGCTGAACTGAAATAAAGCAGTTTTTCAGCAAGCAATAGCCAAAAGACACATTGTCAGGCCTTTATTATTATGAAAACTATGTCCATGTTTCCTCCATCTGTGTCATCCAGCTTAGTGTGTACCTGATCCTGATGTTATTTGTTGTAACAGATAAATTATTTCATTCAGTGAAGAGATCCAGACAGAAGGATAGCTAAAAGCTGTATAATTTTTTTTTCTAGCTATCATCACATGGAATGCAAATGGGGCTGTACAAGAACAACTGAGAATTATGAGTCCCAAGGATTATTTTCTTGTTTACAGTTTGAGACATATAAATGAGCAAGAACAACTCATTTAAAACTTGGAAATCAGCATAAATCAGGATGCCTACAGCTCAGTCTTACATCTCTATTATGTGTGTATACCAAAAGCTTACTTAGGATATGCTCTTCCACATTTCATTATTTGGTTGCCCATGGTTATATCCCTGGTCATGTAGCTACTAATGTTCCTCAATACTTTTAGTGTTGAGACTTTCAGTCATAAAGGTTGGAGGTTTTTTTCACTCATACTGAGTTCTGTTGTAGCCATTGCCATTTTTCAGCCCTGGTGCTGGTATTGGGGAAAGGCGGGCATAGCTGTGGTGCTCAGGTTACCATAGCTGTCCTGGGTTTTGTGGCTGCAGGGTCAGTCTTGGATTAGACTCTCTCTGTACGTGCAGTCACTGGTTAATGCTTGAATTCAGTTTGCACAATATACTGTAATTAGCATGAAGAAGGAATTGGACCATTGCAGTTGCTGCCACATTGACACAGATGTGGGGCAATTACCCCTGTTTTGATTACACTAGATTAAAGCTGCCAGCTGCATGCGTGTTCTAATCCTGTATGTTTCAGTATCTACAGGATCCTGTACAGTTCTTCACTGCCCTTGGATAGCTACTCAAGAATGTCTTCCTTCCCGCTTGCCTTGCCAGGCCAGCAGGTAAAGATCACCAACCTTCGGTTTATATTTGGATCACAGATTAGGATTTCTACAGGAGGTTTGTTCAAGGTAGGTCCTCGATTTAACCACTGTTTTCTCCTGGACTCTTGGTATTGCTCTGCAGGAACATGGATTACCCATGTTTTACATGTTGTCTTTGTCACCCTGCCATGGCAGTCTTGGCTACCTCAGGCCCATTTCAAAGGCCAGTGTGTGCTTTGTTTTAGCCAAATTGGATCAAGGTCCCTGTGCCTGCTTGAGTACAAGCTGACTCTGAAATTGCTAAATTCCACTGACAATACTGAATTGATTCCCGTGGACCATGCAGGGAACCTGATACAGGTTTTTCTCTGACGCTGAAATACACGTGGCAGTTGTTTTCCAGTACTAGCATGTTCCTTGCAAGAACCAAACAGAGGGTATACCTACCTGGATGTCCCAACGTGGGAAGTTCGGACAGTTCTAAGGGGGTTGGGTCTTCCTAGTTGTCAGCAGAGAGGTTCAGGGCACTGGGCCATCTCCATCTCTAGGAGCAGGTCATAGCCTTGGGCATGCAGGCTCTGAGCAGTGGAATTCACTGTGAGGTGCAGATTCGGTGTGCATCCAGCTCACATTTAGGCTTTAATTTTTTTGACTCTATAGTCACACACTTAGTTCCCAAGAGGAGTCATGGGTACAGGAATGTTCAGGAAAAGGGTTAATCCTAACACATTTTCATCCAGCTTGTTACAGTTGTTTCCATGAGCCCAAAAGGTCTTTGTTTCCATGGGCCCAGCCTAGAGCAGCAGTTAAGACCTTCACATACAATAAAGTATAAGGAGTGCAAGCCCCATCACTGAACACTGCGATAATTTTCCAGCACTCAGATGTCCTTGGAAGGGGCTTGGAGCAACCTGGGCTAGTGAAAGATGTCCCTGCCCATGGCAGGGGGTTGAAATGAGATGATCTTTAAGATTCCTTCCAACCCAAACTATTCCGTGATTCTGTGATAGTTATAACGAGCAGTCTCCCCCCAGAACCATAGGAGGTGGTGGTGTCCCAAGAAGACAGACTGCTTTTCCCTAAATTTATTAATGGATGATGTTGCAGCAGAGAGCACCACATTCTAGAAATGCCAACTTCTCGAAAGCTGAAGCAGAGTCAAATGTATTTCCCACAACTGGGCACATCAACCAAGCTTAAATCACAGAGGAGATAATTACATGGCCCCAGGAAATCAACTAGATGTTCTGTTGTGCCCAGCTTGGGCTCTGAATCTTCCCATAGCATCCAGTTGCCATGATAGCTAGGCTTCAGATGTGCTTTCTCTGATCTCTCTTATTTACCTGCTTCCAGGTGTTTTGTGAAGCTTAAAATAGCAAATGTGTTCAGTTCTTGGTAGTGGAAAGATGCCAAGTGAGGCATAAATTATTAACTTTCCTGAGGTAGAGATTTGCATGAATTATGTGAAGTTAAACATGAATTTCTCCTCATATTGCAGTTTTTGAATGTCTCTTGAGAATTTTATTGATTATTCCCTTCATATTTTGTTTAATTCTATAAAATCCAGCATAACTGAGGGTGAGAAGGAGGATTCTTTTCCTTACTAATATTTATGTGAATAATTGAAGAAATGAGTTTTACTTGAATTTAAAGTTATTACGGTGAATTCCTGCTGGCACAATAAAGGACAGACTTCATCCCAGTGCTCCATGGATGTCATGCCAGCGGTTTTCCATTTCACATGTAGGAAGAAGAGTTTTGCCAGCCTCCTTTAAATCCTGTAGACCTGGCATCAGGTATCAGGTATCCAAGTGGTTCTTATTTCATCTGTTGCATCCATCTGTGTTGTCTTCTCTTGACCTTTTAAATCTGCAAGTTCTGAGTAAGGATCATATCATTACATTTGCATAGTGATTTTTACCAAAGGTCTGGAATCAATAAGTGTTCCTATAATATAAATAATTATGGAAGAAACCAGCAATCCAAGCCCAAATGGCAAGGCATTTGTAAGTAACATAGATCTTGATAGTTAGATTAACTGTAAAATTAGAAGGGACACTGGATAGCTGCATAAAAGCCTGTGAAGAAAATGTGTACTTGCACATTCTTACTTTGGTCATCCTGGAAATGCCAGAAAAAAAGAAAGTAAGGTTTTGTTTCCTAATTCACACAGAGAAGAGCTGTCAACTATCAGTTTTAAACCAAACTGTGTAAGCACACAGTAAAATCTTTTTAGTCAGCTTGCT
>VZRQ01000970.1:154196-201362 GCA_013397975.1 Machaerirhynchus nigripectus | reverse complement strand
CTTGCTACACTGTGCCAAATGACTTCTGTTGGAGAACAAAACAGGTAATATATTCAGAGACCTTACCATCACACAAGGTAGAGCTGGAAAGAAACCTCCAAAAGCTGAGTCTGAACAATGTGATTGTTACGGCAGTAAAAGCCTTGCTGTGACTGACTCCACCCCATGAAGCTGTGTCCTGGATTGCAAAAACAGTTATCCAAGGTTTATCTGTAACGAAATGATGGAATGATAGAATAATTTGAATTTAAATTGGCCTTTACAGACCATCCAGTTCCAAACGCCCTGCCATGGGCAGGGACACCTTCCCCCACACCAGATTCCTTAGATCCCTGTCCAACCTGACCTTGGACATTTCCAGGGATGGGGCAACCACAGCTTCTCTGGGCAACCTGTGCCAGTGTTTCACCACTCTCATTGTAAAGAGTGTTTTCCTAATACCTAGTCTAAATTGACCTTATTTTAGCTTAAAAACACTATCCTTTTTCCTATTGCTAGAGGTCTACTAAAAAGCCTGTCCCCATCTTATAAGCACTCTGTAAGTTTTGAAAGTCTGCTCAGCGGAGCACCACCATCACCATAAGGAAAATCTGGCATTACACACTGGCTCCAAATGTTAAAATGCTTATTCAGGAAAGAGATTTCAGAGTTCTAATACCCAGAATATTTTTAGGAAAAAATATTTTCATGCTCAGTAGCAGTCAAAGAGCAGTTGAAAATTAGGATTTTTTAGAATTAGAGCACGTACAGAAAACATTCTCATGCCACTGCATGTGCATCCACACATTCAATGCAAGCAAAGCTGTGGTTGTGTTGTCCCATTCCAAAATGGACTCCAAAATGGATTGGGCCTAGAGAATAGGAAAATGAGTAAAAAGCATAAGCAAGAGAAGAAAATGCCTCCTAACACAGGACCAACAGCTGGACCAGGAAGCTTCAGTCTGGGAAAGTAAGGAATGAAGAAGGACATGAAAGAGTTCTTTAAAATCTGCAGTGCCATGTCCACTTCTGGGCTACCCGTTACAAGAGAGATAAAAACTTGCTGAGGAAGGGACTTTACTGTGAGGAGAGGCTGAGAAAGCTGGGGCTGCTGAGCCTGGAGAAGAGAAGGCTCGTGCTATTTTATCAATGTGTATAAACAGCCAGTGGGAAGGAATGAAGCGCAAGGTCAGACTGTTCTCCGTGGTGCCCAGTGGTGGGACAAGAGGTGTGGAAGTGTTCAGATTTGGGGAAATATTTCTCAGGTTGCCCAGAGAAGAGCTGAAAACTCCATCAGTGGAGATGCACAAAACCCAACTGGGCAGCACCTGCTCCAAGTGGCCTTGTTAGAGCAGAGGAGTTGCACCAGGTGGTCTCGAGAGGCTCCTTCTATCCTAAGCTGTTCTGAAAATCCTGAGTTTTAAGGACAAAAAGCAGTGAAGAAGAAATTACTGTATCTTTCTTAGTGAACAGATGCTATCAAAAGGAAATTAACAAGACAAAGGTTGGAAACAAATAAAAGAAAGAGCTTTTTACACAGTGCATAATTGAACCATGGAGCTCTTTATCATAGTGTTTGTGGATGCTAAATTGCAATTAGATAAATGTATGGAAGAAACATTCATCAAGGTCAGTTAAATACAGTATTACCCACAATTCGTGCATTTCCTGAAACAGCAAGTCATTGGAAACCGAGAGAATAAATAGGGAAATATTCAGATATTCTTACCAACATAGTCTCACTCTTCTTTTGACTTTTGCTACTTGTCACAGTTGAGGACATGACATGATACAGCTGACCTTGCACAGCTGGTCCCATGTTTAAAAGTACAATGCACGTGCACTTTGTGATCCCTTTTATTGCAAATCCTCTGTAAAAAGAAAAAATGAGATAAATCAGTGTTTGTCTTAGAAGAAAAAAATATGCCTTAAGAAGAGAAAGAAATTATTTGCATAGAGGTCAGCTTTGTTCAGCAACAAAGTTCTATTCTCATATCTGCTTTTAATGAGTGCCATGGCTTTTTAAAAAATTGATATTTAATATACAATACAGGAAATCCCATACTGAAAACTATTCAAGCACAAGTAAATATTTAATATTCTTTTCAGAGGCTTGGTGTACTTCTAAAGAATAGAAGTAAAAATAAAATTACTTAAATGACTTAATGTCAAATGGGAATTAGGAAATCTGTGACTTTTGCAGAACACAAGAGTATATTAGGAGACTGAAGACTTTCCTGTTTAAAAAAGCAAATCTTACAGTTTCAGGAAAGTCTGGAGCATATGCTGAAGAAATGTTTTATCATAATTAATTTTTAGGCAAAATAGGGAGGAATTTGATTTGCATAAGCTAGAAGACTGGCTATCTTTGCAATGGACTAAAATTGAGGAGACTGAACCCTGGGGGTTATCTTTAGCTTTGATTATGTCAAATAAACAAGTTAATAAGCAGCTACACCATTGACCTGCAGTGCAGGGAGGGAAAAGCCTGGGTAAGAGCTTTTGTACTTCCTTTTTGGCTGAAGACCTGCATGCTCAAACAGAGAACAATAAGTGGATGCAACAGGATTTTGTGCAAAGATTCTGTACAAGGTTGAAAATGTTGAGAAATTGGACAGTGTGTGGGGATTAATTGAAGTCTGGGCAAAAAAGTTTTCCCTTGAAGATGAGAGCAGCTGAAGCTGCCTTTGAACTGATGTCAGTGGGACACTCTGATTAAATACATCTTGTTTTTAAAGCGCTGCTGGTCCCTGTGGAGCAGTGATTAGGAATCAGATCAATTATGCTTCATTAGTATTGGTTAAGGCTGCCTTTTTTCCTACTGCTGCCTTCACTCCAAGTCTCTGGAATGAGAGGGGGAACTCCAGGTTTCTAACACACGAAGGCAGTTAGTTTTGTTTGGGTAGGAAGAATCCCATGGAATATCATATCTATTCCTTCCTCTAACGTCGTTTAGAATATTCCAGCTTTGGGTTTGGGGGTTTTGGTTTTGTTTTCTTTTTTTTTTCCTCTTTTTTTTCCCCCCCATATCTGCCCTGGGTGAGTACTGACTTCTGTGGCCAGCACCTGAGCCTGATACACGACACTGTGTCTTGAAGCTGTTCTGAGCTTCCTCTGAAGAGTTGAACACAGCTGTAACTGTTCTAAGGCCCTTTGTCTGCAGTTTGATTGCTTTGATAATATTCTTCAATTACGTGTGATGATAACTAAAGAACATTTAAAGCATCGTACACAAAAGAAACACTTAACTGTGCTGGAAGCAGGATAAAAATTGCCTTTATTTAAATGCTGAGATCATAGGGAAAGAAAAAGGAGGAACCTGAGTGCTCAAAACGGCTTTTAAGCAGAATTTGAGTGTCTGTGGTGCTGACTCCACCCCCTGAGTCAGGTCACTTTGACAAATCCCTCAGTCACTCTCTTTGACCTTAAAGTTTGTGCCTCAGGTTGAGCATGATATTATGCCTGTTTTGCTGGGTTTAAACACCACCAGCACTTAAATCAGGACTCTGAGAACAGGTAAGCCTCTCAGTTTGTGGCAGCCTCAATCTAATAGGTTTGCTCTGAAGAAATATGAAGTGCCCTTCAGGAGACCCAGACAACAGTTACAACAGTTGTCAGCTACTGGAGAAAGTTTTCCAGAAGAAGGAGAGCCAAAGCCTGTGTCCTTCCTGGGCTCCAGGCTGCAAACCAGAAGCTGACATCATTTCCCTGAGTGCTGCTTCTCTCCATGGACTGTTCTGTGATTTCCCTCAGAAATTCATCTACTGAGTAAAGTCCCACCACACTCCAGGGACTAGACCAAGGGCATGGCCAGAACCTCTCTGTGTGGCATAATCCTGCAAGCTGTTGGACTCCTCGTTCATTAGAGCTCACAAAAGCAGCTAGTTTTGATGACTGATTGATATTAATTACCTCTAGGTTACAATCCCTCCTGTCACTGACTATTTAAATACTCTTCTGAAAAGTGAAGTGAGATAAAGAGGGAAAAATCCCTCTTGGAAACTGCTTCCATATCCACTATTCTTAGCCCATTGGCTGTTAATTATTCACCGTGTGTGAGCTCACATTGTACCTTGCAGACAAAGCACCATGAAAGATGTTACAGATAGCGTTGATGAACACAAAGAGCTTTGTAAAACCACTTTTAGTCCATAGTAGTCAAGCCAAGCCTACACTCCAGTGAGTCAATTGCCTCTCAGATGATTTGGACAGACTTTTCTAAAACTCAGAACACGGTGGTTTTGTTCTGTTTAATCATTTTTCCACAGAGGGACTTGCTATGAAAGCAAACCCTGGCCCTGCTGACAAATGGAACTGAGGGTGTTGGGTTTTCCCCCTTTCCCAAAAGAAGCCAAAACTACATATATATTTGTACATATATATTTTGTTAAGGTCTGTTTTCAGCTCCATGTTTTCAGCTGGTGGAGCTGTTTGATTAGCTGACATTAACTATAGTATATGGAAATTACATCTGCCACAGGAAAAGACCCAGAGTGACACAGCAGGACATGAGGAGCTGCTCTGGAAGAAATAGTTTTCCCCTGAAGGCAGTAGAGCTCATTTTGGGATTCCACTTTAATCATGTGCTGTGGTCTCTCAGTATGTAAAAAAGACCCCAATCAAAAGGGAATTACTGCCTGCAGATCACACGGTCCGAGAGACATGAAAAATGATGTGCTGCTTCCGTGGGGAATGATTTACTGGCTCATCACAGGTCTCTTAGAAAAAGGGCTTCTTTAATTTTGTTTCTTCCTAAAGGGTGAGGAGAGGACAGCTGTGCTGTGGCTCAGAATGCCTTTTTCAGATCCTTCTCATAGTGGGTTTCCACAGGACATTTTCTCTGGCAGCAAACCCACTTCAGGACAGCCTTTTCTTCCTATTGTCCTATGGCTCATTCTTGCCCCTCTGTGTTACACTGTGAGATTGTGTGCAATTAAATCATACAAATTAACAAGAAACAGTGAAAAATACAGGGTTCTCCTGAATAAAGAAATTGGGCGAAAAAGGTTTAACTGCGAGAAGTGATGAATGTAGTTAAAGTACTTCCAGTTCAAAGGAAGATATGCCTTGTTAACATTTAAATGAAGATAAATCAATTTCTGTGCACTGCTTAGAGCCCCCAAAAACTGCGATATGAGTGAAGAAAGCTCCCGTCATGTTGAGGAATGCATGTACCTGCTGAGCAGTACCATGAAAGGAAACAGAGACCCCAGAGCTCAATCTTTCCCAGCCCTTGGGGAGTATCTTTATATTTTGGAAAGGCAGCTGAGCTTCCAGAATAAGTCCAGTTCTTTCTCCATGATCCCATTTTCCTCTAAGGGCTTTCTGTGAAGGGCTGAAATGCTTTGGAAAAATTTAATTGTGGGATGAAGGTGGTTTAGAGGATCAGTGCCCATTCATCTTATGTCTAGTCTTTTAATAGTCAAATAATCTAGTGGGATAAATGAATGGCAGAGAGACATTTAATGAGATGGATTAAAATTCTTGGAAACAAGGGATTTAACAGCTATTCAAAGTCACCAGGCTTCTTTATTTCCCTCAGGCACACCGACAAAGTTATTGGAGACTGCTGTGGAGTTTGAATTAGGTGAACTGGAGCTGTCTTCTAGGAGACATGCACATGTGAAGGGAAATAAGCAAAACCAGAATCAGTTACAAAAGGAGAAAAAAAGACAGTGTTGGCTTTGCTTCCATCTAGGTGCAGATCAAATCCAAGGCAGCATCTCTTGGACACCCAAAATACTGCACTGGAACAGCTGATTCTTTGAACATTGCAAGTGTTGAAGAATGGAAGAGACTGGTCTGCTGTAAGGTGGTCACTAAGCTGAATTTTCTTGTGCCTGCCAAAGTGCAAATTGTGACACTGTCTCTTGTTTAAGTTTAGGGGTTTTGTCTCCTAAACCTATAGGGTTTAGAAAAATTTCTGGTACTCCTCTGTTTAATGATTCTTGATCTCACACTGCAGCAGAGTAATTAATATGGTCTCCCTTCTTGAGTAAAGATTCATTTCCATGAAACATACATTCATAAAATCTCTTTGTGACCTCCCAGTCCACCAGATATAGTTTAAACCAGCCAACAGCTTCAGCAGTTATACTGTGAGGAAGCTCAGATGGGTGAAAAGTGATAACATAAACCTTCCAGCACTGAAAACGTTCTCCTTAGCTTTGATGTCTGTCGAATAAAATGAACCTAGCTAATTTCTCCTCTACCAGTGCCCAGAGTAAGGGCTATTAGGAGCTTGGATTTTATATAAAAAAATGATCTCTGAACCCATCATAGTATCTTAATGAAAAATGCTCTTTTATCACCTTGGATCCAGGGGCAAAACCATCACCTTTGTTAGAAAGCATTAGCCCTGACTTACCATCATCTGTAGTGAACAAACCACTTTTTAAGACACTATTGTTGTTAATACTGAATTTAAAACAATCCACATTGTCTCTAGTTTCACCTTCTGTGTATGCCCTTTCCACTGTCCTTCAGTCTCCTGTTGAAGACCATGGGGCAATTTTGGGCAGCACTTTCATGGAAGCAATGGAAAATATCCATGATAAAGTCTGGACATATCCCCTGCAATATAATCCTCGTCTACATTTTATTGCAAGCAGCTTGAGCAGTCTGAGCCTGATGAAGGTTTTAAAGCCCTGCTCTGCAGCCTGAGGAGCTCCTCAGCTTCACAGACAGCTCAAACGGGGCCAAGAGCTGCGCTTGGCTGGGATTACACCAAGTTCAGTCAAGGCACAAGCAGTTACAACAACCCTGTGCAGCTTTGTGATTCGGGCTTCAAGCTTTCCAATAAATTACTATTTCTACGGCCTTGATGGTCTGTGATTTCACCTCCCTCGCAGAGAACCCTTTTGTCCCAAGTTTCAACACCTGCAGAGAATCTTGAGTGGCTGCAGGTGAGACAAGGAGGCAGAGGCTGATGCCTGCGGCTAAGGCAGAGATACAGTTAAGGGCACAGTAATCTTTCTCTCCTAGAAGTGATGGAAAAGCTCCATAATGGAGCAGACATTCCCTGAGCTGCGCAGATGTCACATTAATGCCATACCCAGGTGTGCAGTGGGAGCTAATTGAGGCAATTGAGCGGGATATCGGAGCGTCGCAGGAGTCGCCAGCCCGGCACGCGGGACCCAGGTGTGCAGTGGGAGCAAATTGGATCAGGGACCGAAGGCAAGACGAGGCTTTGACAGCGGAGGCAGCAGGCTTGGGAGGGAGGAAAGACGAAAGAAAAGAAAAATTAAATTAAGGTGTTTGGTACAGCAAGGAATGGGGGTAGTGCTGTAAATAGATGCGCAGCGCGTGGCTCAGTGCAGGGCTCTGAGGGCAGTCAGTAGGATTTGATGGAAACCCCCAGTGATGTGTAGGGAGGGCTGTTCCTTGCCCAGGCTCCGTGATGCTGCTGCTGCTGCTGCTGCTGATGATGATGATGGTGCTGCTTTGGCAGGTGCTCGGCAGCAGCATTTGCTTCCTTCCATGAGAGCCCGGTGTGCAGTCTGGGATGGGAGGAACAGACTGGGGAGCTCCAGGGATGTGTGTGCTCCACAATCCTCATTGCTCAATCACTGAGGTTGGAAAAGACCTCTAAGATCATCGAGTCCAAGCACTGATCCAGCACTGAGCTGAAACCTTCCTTGAGCAGACAGGATATCAGTCCTGCCTTTCTGATAGAGGCAGGTGCCCAAAGCACTCATTTCACCCCCACTTTGAGGCATTTCAACATTTCCTCCATTTTAAAGGCAGTCTGAAGGCTGCTCTGAGCTGCTGCTGGAGAGCAGATCTGTCCTCCATTGGAGAATGTGGAGAGCTGGGCACAACAAGGGCTGGGAACCTTCCCACCTCCAATGCCAACTTAAAATCAGCTACATCCCACCCGGGGGTAGTATCTGTTTCTAATCAAATAAGTTTAGCCACCCGGAAGCTTTGCTGCATCAGGCTCCTGTTGCTGTAGGATGCTGCAACATCTGCCTGGAGACTTTGTTTGGTCCATGGAGTTACCCACTGTAATCTCTGAGCTGTTTGCAGACTGAGCAAATGCTTTGTGCATATTAAGCTGTTTTACTGCTTCTGTTTTTTGATGTAACTTAACAATGATGTGAAAATAGTGTCAGTTCTGAGTTTCCCATGGAATTTGGCTTGTTTTGCCACCATCTGTCTGCATTACTGACTTTCAAAACTGTAGGCTGTGAGATAAAGACTGATAGTTTATCAAGCCACCTTTCTGATGTTCAGCTTTTTTCTGGCAGACTGACGAAAACGTGCGTTGAATTCTAGTCTTGTCTTAGAAGCAGAGAGTCAGCCCTAAAGAAATCAAGCTGAGACAAGGGAGGTTTAGATTGTGTGTTAGGGAAAAATTCTTCTCCAAAAAGGTGGTCAGGCACTGGAACAGGCTGTCCTGGGGCAGTGGTGGAATCACTGTCTTGGAAAATGTTCAAAAATTGTTTAGATGCGGCACCTGGGGAGGTGTTTTCATGGTGAACCTGCCAGTGGTGGGTTAATGGCTGGATTTGATGGTCTTGAAGGTCTTTCCAACTTTAATGATTCTGTGATTCTAAGTAATAACTATTCTGTAATGCCCTGGATGAAGCTAATAAACTGGTTTAGACCTCAGTGCACTGGGTCTTGTATGACTCCACCTTTAAAGGAGAAGGTTCAAAGCAAAATATACCCAAAAGGCCGGGAGAGGAGTGGTTTATTTCTCTGAACAGTGGTTTCTTGAAAAAAAAAAAAAAAAAGGTTCTGCAGAGGATATGATGGCACTGTCTTTTTAAATTGGACCTTTTACGTGATTTCTGACACCTAAATTCAAGAAATACATTCAGCTTCTCATTCATCATAGGCACCTGGTGGTGCTGGCCTGATTGCAGACCCGTGAAGTGCTTTGGGCTCCATATTTTTAGTTTACAGAAGACCCTGTAAAGGTGAGTTTTGTGCTGTTTTATATAGGAGTGGACTTCAGAGGGTGGGATTTCCAGCCTGCCTTCTACTTTGTTGTTTGGGGGGACACAAAAGTGTTTCCAGTAATAAACTGAGCATTTATCTAATTCACAGTAATTTTCATGACGCCTTGTCTTGGGTCTTTAGGTGACTCCTTGGATTTCCACTTCACATGTATAATTTCTTCTAGTCCTCATTTAGATTCTGCAAAGTCAAAATTAGATGAGAGACTCTAGTTTTAAAAGACCATTCATGTGCATTAACTCAGGGAAATAAAACCCCACCACACAACACTTTGGCACTGAACAAGGTCCTAACTGCCGTGCAATCACACTGAGCTGAATCTGTCCTAAAGTTTGTTCTCCCCAGGCAGAATGGGCACAGCAAACCATTTGTCTGAATGGCTCCCTTGGGAGCAGTTATATCCTACATTTTTTCTGCAGCACACAAAGCTGCCATCCCTTCCCTGCCATCCCTTCAGCACTGTTGATACAGCTGCAGTTCAAACCAGGTCTGTGAAATTATTTGGGTTAAAAGAAAGAACAAAACCTTATTTACTGCATAATTTTTATGTTTTTGCCTTGTTCAACATCACGGTAGAGACTTTGTTGCGGAGGGGAAGGGGAAGGAAAAGGCAGGATGGAAAGGAAAGGAAAGGAAGGGAAGGGAAGNGAAGGGAAGGGAAGGGAAGGGAAGGGAAGGGGTGTCTGTACCTCCATCCTTTTATGCTGTGCTCTTTTCTTTCTTGATAGACAAGGGTTTGAGCTGGGCGCTTCAGTAATAGCAAGTTTCCTTTCAAAGGGAAGAAAAAAAGATAGACAGTGACCCCCAAGTAGGAGGGAAGCACAGGAATGCTGTGTAGTACATGCATTTTCCTGGCACGTATGACAGATTTCTTTTTAATACCCCCAGCATTTTGTAATTTGAACTGCTGCCTGCTATTTTTTTTACTTTAATCTGTGTCATTTCTCTGTGTTTATTATCTCCCTTCCCACTGTCCCTCAAGTTCAGCTTTTCTATCCAGCCTCCTACAATATTAGCAAGCCTTTTCATGAAGGGAGAACTGTGTTTGTGGTGAGAGAAAACTTCAATAAATTATCCATGCAATTTGTAACTGTCAGAGTACAAAATACAAAGTACTTAAAGAAAAATAAATAAAGCAAATGTTTGCATTTACATTCCATACTGGGAACTTTTATTTTCAACTAAAACTAAACCCTTTATCTGAACTGTCAATGTTATAGATGGTGCCTCTATATATTTAAAGATTTGCATAGTTTTTATCAAATTGATGCACTTAACTGATTTAACATTCCAGCCGTTTATTTAGAAAGGGGGAAAAGATAATATTTTAAAAGAATATGAAAAATGGATCGCCTTTATTCAGGTCAGTTCATTAATCTGTCTTGCATTATTTCACTTCAGACACAGCAGTTCTCTTTGGTGTTGTCCAGGATGTAGTGTCTGAGAGATGCATTCTGGGATTGATCATCCATCTTGGTTTTCAAACTCTTTTATAAATTGTCACTCCTCCCATGCTCTCTTGTTACCAGAAGTCCACACGTGGTGGTCAATGCCCTGACCAACAGTGAAGATTAATTCAGGAATCACCATTTGAAGCAAGGAGGTTTGGGTTGGTTTGGTTTGATTTGCTTGTTTTGAAGCAAGTTCAGGATTGCATTTTCAGATCTCGAGATCAGCTGTAGCCCACTGGCTACTGTGTGTTTTGTCACCGTTCTGCACAGATGGTGCAAATCTACCATGGTTCCCCAAAACTGCGGATTCCTCACAGCCTAACTCAGTCTGTCAGGGCTGAGGCCTGTGCCTACCCAGTTCAGGCAGCAAGCCAACAAAATCCTGATCCATCACTTTTATAGGACTGCATTTCTTATGGCTGAACTCACTAAACTGATTTACTCAGCGAGCTCAGGAACACCAGGGGTGGTGCAAGTGGGATAGGGTGTCTCTCTGACAGTCCCAGTTTGACTTATCCTGCCAAGGAGCAGAACCTTTTGAACTACCTCAGACTGTTGGGGCAGCAGATTTTAGCACTGAGAGTGCCCAATTTGGTCCCTGGTGTCTGGTGTGTGATAGTTTGTTTAACAGTCTTAACCAGGAGAATGATATTAAGGAGTATTCAGTCCAGTGCACTAAAGCATAATAAAATTGGATAGCAGGAAAGTTAGGTCAAATAAATTCAAATGGAAAAGAATGAATTCAGTCAAGGTGTTTAAGCTCTTTGTAAGCTTGGCAGAGGAGGTGGTAAATTCACAACGGAGCGTTCACACCAAGACTGGATGTCTTACTTAATGATAAGATATAGTTCAGCCACCAGCAAGTTATTGGGCTTGATAGTGTTCAGTTAGGGAGAAAGAAAGAATAATTCCCTCCGCCACGGTAGGTGAAATCCTATGGCCTGTGTTAAACAGAAGGTCATGCTTGCAGAGGTCCATGATCAATTCTGCTTCGAGATCTATGAATCTCTGCTGGTAGGTGTTTTAGGTTTCCATTTGCTCTGTGCTTTACTGAACATCTGAAGGGAAATCCCAGAAGTCTGTATGTGAAATTGGTTGCAGCTGTATTAATCACTCAAAAGCTCTCTGGCCTTTGAAAACATACACCTCAATACAAACAGTGACAGACTGCAGTGTCATCTAGGCACTCCCGGGTTGCTAAAGCCCTAGAACTTCTGTTACAGCATTAAAAGTTTTAATTCTGTTTCTGAGAAGGAAGTGGAGATTGGAAAGAAGCTCTTTCAAATTTAGACTTTTGTACTCCATCATCCAAATGTGTTTTGGACCCTCAGTATTAGGCAGCCTGGATTCACATCTGGGAGAATCCAGTGAATGAACAAGTGCAGCAGAGAATCTATAGCAGGTGAGATGTGTCGAAGGCAGTGGGCATGTGCATCCATGGAAAGTCCAGCTCTGGGACTAATTTTTTTTAACCTCATGAAGTGACAGTTTCCGTTCTTCTGTCTGATACTCTGTGTTATGTCACTCAGGAACGGGAGCTCAAACTCCACCTTGCTGAGTTGGTGGAGTTCATCCAAAGCATCAGTCATCATGGAATCACACTGTATCCTGAGTTGGAAGAGACGCAAAAGGATCATCGAGTCCTACTCCTGGGCCTGCACAGAGCCATCAGGAATTTCACCCTGTGCCTGAGAGCCTTGTCCAAACAGTTCTTGAACTCCATCAGGATTGGTGCTGTGACCGTTCCCTGGGGAGCCTGTTCCAGTGCTCAACCACTGTTTGGGGGAAGAACCTTTTCCTGATATCCAACCCAAACCTCCCCTGACACAGCTTCAGGCCATTTGCTGGAGTCCTGTCACTGTCACAACAGAGCAGANTGGCACCCAAAGCTGCCCCCAGCGCTCGAGGTGAGGCTGCCCCAGCGCAGAGCAGAGCGGGACAATCCCCTCCCTTGCCTGGCTGACAATACTGTGCCCCCTTTCTCCCCCCACAAAAAAACCACCCCAGACAAAAAAAAGCTGAAAACACCCCAAAACATCCCCCACCACAAATCCAACCAACCAGCCAACCAACCAACCAACCAACCAAAAAAAACACATATACACAAAAACCCCCCGAAGTCAATACACCCATGCTGTCCATTTCAAAATTATCCCTCCCTCTAACTTTGGTCTTCAGTGAAGTCTGTGCTCTTCCTGAAGCCTGTCCACGTTCAATATGAAGCTAAAATTAGAATTCAAGTATTCTTCTGTTTGCAAAGCTGGTTTTCTTCTGTTGCCCCAAGATTTCACTGGTCCATGGAAAGAAATTCCAACCCAGTGAGTGCATTCCTCTTTCCCTCTCTGTCTGACACCTGCCTGTGAGCATTAATGACACTGGAGGATCTACAGGAATGGGAGAGAAGTGTTGTGATCTCCCATGCCCTTTGGTCCCTTTGTATATAATTCGTTGACATCAGGATTTACCTAATTCATGTAACAATACTTGGTTTATTTTTTAAACATGAAAATCTCTCCCTCTCAAGTGCAAAGAAGAGTTCATAATTTCCACCTGAGAGGAAGCTGGAGCCTCCAAATTACGACACAAGGATTTTCTTTTTTAAATGTTGTGATTATTAAACTTGATTTCTCCATTTCTGGGGTGGGAAAGGGCAGACCAGTATTGTTACCCAACCTCTCTGAAATGCCTCTACCTCCTGCTATTCACTGCTGTTCCAGAGAAAAGTGAGTTTTACTACTTGTCAAGATTATGTGGATCCAACACAATGGCAATTACTATGTGTTATGGCAGCTCTGAGCACAGGGCTGCAGTTCTAATGTGGGCAAAACCCCCCACTGCTGCCTCTGCCACAGAAGCAAGCATCTCATCCATTTTCCTTGTTTCCTCTCTTTGATGTTCTTACTGAAATTAATCACTTGACAGCAGCAAAGGCTTGCAACTGCTCTCCTGCGACTTAGCTATCTATCACGGATTTTATTTAATATAATAGTACAAAACCCTCTTGCATTCAAATGTGTTTTGATGTTTGTTTAGGAAGTTCATGGGTTATTATCTCCCTTCTGGCACCCGAGGAAGCCACACAGAGCTTAGGAACTGCGGGTTGGAATTGCATGGTCACAGACGTGGTGGTCATCCAAAGTGCTCGTCTTTGGAATTAAACTAAGCTTGTCCTGTTCCTTAAGCCCACTTTGCTGCCTTTTTACTTCCTGGTAGAGATAAAAGGGAATCTCTTTGACAGGGTTGCACAGAGCCTGTGAGACACACCGGGACTGTCACAATTCTGTCGTGGGTCTGGGAGTGGTTCTCTCCTCTGTGTGTTTGCTAGGCTGTGATCTCCCTGGAGCAAAACTCCTGGAGTTTTCTGACCCAGAACAAGTCTGGAGTGTAACTGTCCATGAAAAGGCAGGTAGGGAACCAGGTGCATGTTACCTACTTCAAAAGGTAGAAATTTAGTCAAAGTTAGTCATTTAATGGGGAAGCAGATCTGTGGCCCTAAACAGGTGCCAGACAGGAGCACAAGGAGCCTGTCTGAGTGGCTTGGAGCAGATATTACATAGGGCCCTGAGCAGCCTGGTCTAGTAGAAGGTGTCCCTGCCCAGGGACAGGGATGGAATCCCTGCACCAGGAAGGGATGGAATGAGGTGGTCCAAAATCACAGAGTGAGTCTCTTGTGTCTGGGAGAAGCCTGAGGACCCTTGCCAGTGTCTGACTAAGAAGGTCAGTGCCTCCTTCCCCATCCCACTGAAATCAGTGGGATCTCAAACTGCTCTCGTAACTGAACGAGTGGACAGTAAATGGAGACTGTCTGGGAATTCGTCCCAAAACCATGCAACTGCTCCAAAACAAACGATTGCAGTCACTGCCAAACAAAACTTGATAATCTTGTTTTCTTTTCTTACACGAATATAGCAAAAGGATGTGTTGCTGCTGGAGACGGAACAAAGCACCAAACCAGTGCTCCATAATGTGGGATTGTCAGTGCTCCCATTCCTAGACCACTGTCACCTGCTCCATTCAGTAATAACCATGAGGCGAAGAAATGTGTTCCCTCTCTTTAAGCAATTGGCTGTCAAGCCTGTAGCTTAACTGATGAAATAATATCTGAGCACAAATCCTGCGGTGTTGCGACACTGTTTATTTTTATTGTTTTGTTTTTATATTTATTATTCCATTATTTAATTTTATAAAAATGTATTGCATTTACTTCATTTTCTGAAAGAGTTTTAAAAGGAAATACCTATTGGTGCAGATGAAGTGGGTAACTAATGGGATCAGTAACTGGGAAAAATAATATTTAAAATGTTTTATAAGAGTTTTTACCGTAAGGTTTTCCTGAGTTCTCTTAAAAGAAGGGTAAATCTCTTCAGTCAGCTGGTGGAATGGAAATTTGGCACTATTTAGTTCTTTGTGAAAGCTTTGTCACCGGTTAAAGAGAGAAGACTACCTGGTCAAGGAGCTGTGGGAGTTAGGACCACAGCTCTGCAGTGATAGAAGGTGGAAAGAGTGGCATGTTTTCTAAGAGAATGAAGATGGTGTCTGAAGGATCAAACATCTCAGCTTTGATTCAGTTGGAATGTGTCATTTTAAGTGATATTTTTGGGTTACTGATGGGGAAAGCCAAGTTAGACTGTAATCATCCTCCTCTAGTCAGTGGAGATAGGTGCCCTCAGAGGAAGGATGGGGTGAATAATGCTGAGTTTGGAACACCCTGTCTCTTTTCTTCATTAAAATTGCAGAGAGCCCATTGAGCTGGGGAGGAAGAGACCCCAGATGTTGTAATCATATATAGAGCATATGCTGGTAAAAAAACCACAAAATTTTGTAAGTTTTTGTGAGTGAATGTAATTAGAATAAATCATTAATTTCTGCTCCTGGATTTTTCTCTAAGAAAAAATAATATATAAGTCTCAGTAGAGTATATTTATTTACTTAATTTCCAAGATCTCACACCTGCTTTGTTGGCTGAAATGTCGTCACCAAACCTTTCTATCAAACACTTTCATTTTCTTCATGACCATTACCTCTGCTGCAGCTTCTGTGGAAAACAGAAATGGACAAATTGATTCTAGAGTTTTCTTCCGTGGCACAAAACCTTTAAAATTAACATGTATTGACTGAAGGCCTGGGCCATATTGAGTATTCAGAGCACTTGAGTTTATTCAAAACATGTTGAGCACCTGTTGACTCCAAAGGCAAAGCAAGAAAAATAGCCCTTATGAAATCTAGTATTTTCCAGAAGCAGCATGATTTTTGTGTTACTTCATATTGGAAATGACTGAAACCAGATTCCATGTTTTAAATTCATTTAAAGAAGGGCTGTACTCACAGGTGTTTAAAATAACATGATGAGGGTAGTATTGATGACACCTC
Source organism: Machaerirhynchus nigripectus (assembly GCA_013397975.1). Taxonomy (NCBI): domain Eukaryota; kingdom Metazoa; phylum Chordata; class Aves; order Passeriformes; family Dicruridae; genus Machaerirhynchus; species Machaerirhynchus nigripectus. The sequence continues at coordinate 185,598 of VZRQ01000970.1, read as the reverse complement.
AATAATTCTCGAAACAAACAGAAACTTTTAGTGGTTTATTGATTGGATTCTTCTGCGTTAGAGAAAGACTGTTACCCAAAACCTCCACTTACCTGTGTCTAAATCACCAATTCTGGTGGATTTCTAAGGGAGACTCTGTGTTACACTGATAGAACAGAGGGTGGTAATTAAGAACAACTGCAGCAAAGTGTTAATAGCAGTGAGAATTGAGGAGGGACTGTTAAAACCAAACAAGAGCTGTATTTTTTTTAATCTAAGCCTCCATTACTGTCTGTTAGATTTCTCCCAGGGAAATCTACCAAGAGACTAGCAGAGCCATAGATGAGGATATTTGCTTTCTTTACCTGTTGGGCCAGCACTCTTGGTGTAACACCAGTGGGGCCTTCCTGGAGGGAAAACACCTCCCTTAAATTCAGCAGAAGCCAAAGACTAGTAATTTAATCTGCTATCAAGCCCATAATTTGATTTCATTACGTATTGTATTCATGCAGTGATTTGGTCATTCTGCGTCTAGTGATTTACTGATTTAATTTTAATTGTGACCTCAATTTGACCATTGCATTGTTCAGTCTTTAATTTTCCCAGTAAAAATGTAGTATATTAGCTCACTAATAGGTGCTCTTAAGTGAACATTTGCTTGCTCATCCTTTTAAATAAATCCATTAGAAATATACAGAAGTGTTTTATTCTGCCTGCCTGCAATGTGGGTCACGCGTTCTGAAGAGACAATTAACCTCAAGTGAGAAATTTGCAAGCTCTAAGTTACTGCATTGAAAAGTAAAACCAAGGTCTTTTCACCTTATTGTGTAAGACACTATAAAACCTTCAGTTTCTTGCCGGGGAGAGAGAATTCCAGAGCAGAGATGAAAAGATAGGATGAAATTAATAGAAATGCTGAAGTTTGGGGTTTTCTTTTTCTTCTTCCCTTTCCTGTTAGGTTATCACTGAGTGAATACAGTTCCACCGAGGGCCCATCTGGTGGCACTGTTTGCTGAAGTCTTTATTTCACAGACAGAAGGACAAATCCGACACAAGGAAAAGGTAAGGAAAAGGACAATTTTCGCTAATGGAGCTTTCCATGTTGTAGTGGTCAAGTGACATGGTCAAGCCTCACTTTATGTGCCTGTACCATCATGTTTTTTCACTCCCATTCTCAGGATTCCTGCACAGGGAGTATTGATCTTTTTCTTTCTCCTTTTATTTTTTTTTTTCCTGCCATTTACAGCAAATACCAGAGAACATAAAAATATCTATTTTTAAATAAATGCTTAAGTGTGTGAAAATCTACAGATATATGTTGTATTGTGTATATATTGCATATCTTTTTTTTTTCCTATCAGAAATATGGTAAACACTGAGCCTGTTAAACTTATTAACATTCCTAAATAGGAACTCAGAAATTTGAAATGCAGATGTGCTGAACACATAGCTTGAAATCTCTTGTTTATTAGTTCCTATTTTATACCGTAAAAACTATTTAATGTGCTCCTACTTGGAACTGCTTGTGAAGACACTTTTGCTCTTTCACAATTTATGCAATAATTAAGAGTCAATGTAATTAAGAGATAAAATAATATTTTTTATTGGATGAAATACAGCCCTTTAAGTCACTGATATTACTGAAATTTAGTGGCACCACTTGAGGTAGAAGATGGAGAGATTCAGGTGCCTAAAGATACATGTCCAGGGCCATTTTAGATGCCATGGGGCATCCCAGACACTCCTGCGGGTCAGACACAGGAAATCTGGGGCACCCAGGGTCCCAGTGGAAAGCCTAGGGGCACCAAGTGGGAAACCCCATGGGATTATCTCTCTCTCTGAGTGTTACAAGACCTTTGTAAAGTCAGGATGCCTCAGCCCTCGAGGAAAAGGATTCAAAGGCTGCTCACATCCGTGTGGCACTGGCGTGGAAGCTCCTTCCAGCTTCCGCTCCTGGGTGTATCCTCCTGTCGTTTGTTTGGTGCTGCCTTTGCCATTCTTAGGACCGTGTCTCAGGGGGGGAAAGAGTGGTAGGAGATTTCTGCTATTTTATTTAATAAAATTGGTACAGCAAAGCTCCAGTACCAGCTCAGGGGAGGGTGGGGCCTCACAGCTTTGAGGAGGGGACAAGAAAGAAGGATGGAGACCTCCACTTCTGGCAGCAAAATGCCATTATGGCATTTTGTCCATTTGAATCAGCACCTCTTTTGTTTCCCCCAGAGGGCTTTGGTTCTCTCTCCAGCAGGCCAGCTGGCTGTTTTCAGGCCCCAAGCCAGCATCTCTTCCCCCAGCTATGATGTGGGAGCGTATTTGGCATCTCCCTCATCATGGCTCACACCTCCTGCAGATCTGCACACCAAACTTTTTGGTGCCGGGTGAGTCATGTGGATTTGAAAGATGGGGTTCAGCTGCTTTTACGTGAAAAGTGTCCCTCAAGTAAAATTGCAAGTAGGTACGTTGGGACATCTCTGAAAGCATCAGCAGACTGAGCGCCCAGCTCCAGATGAACACTTGTGAAAATCTTGCTGAAGTCCTGTTCAGAAAGAGATGTGATACCTCATCCTATCCCACCCCACTTACTTCCATACTCCCCCCCACCCCTAAAATAGTCCCAGATAAGTAGATATAGATTTAATTTATGGTCACAGTGAAAGTTTTACTGAGTTTAGGATCCCCTTCCTAATCAAGCCATTAACTTCTAAAGATACAGCAGAGAAGAGCACAATGTAACAGCAATAAAAATAATAAGGGTTGGAAACGAGTCTTTGTTTCTGTCTGGGAATTTGCAGAGGAAACCTGAGTTTTGACATATGCTGTTATTGTCATGCTGCATTGATATTCAGACTGAGGGTTGCTCAGTGAATCTCTTCTTCTTCCAGTATAATATGAGACAAATTTGCACAAGATGAGGATATCTACGTGTTCAAAATGCAGACTTTCAACCTGATACTGTAAGAAAGGAAGTTTGTAATTGAAAATTAATTCATACTGGAAAGTGTAGTCAATAGACAATTACTGAGATACAGCTTGTGTTTATTGCTTGAGGAATTTTACACAAGATTTATAACAACTAAAACCAATTACCTTTACATGTAAAGAACAGTCTAAAAGGATGAAACTTAATTAATGTAGAAGCCTTCAAACATTCTTTATCTCATACAAATAATCACCAACTGAACAGTAATTAAACAAAAAAAAAGGATGTGAAAGTCAGCATGTTATTTGTGTTGAGAAAGATTACAGAAAAATCCCCACATTGTACACAATTCTTGTCATATTAGTTTTGCAGAAATCTTGCACCACCATTCCATCCAGAAGAGCAGGAGGTGAAAACTGGATATTAATGTTTGTGAAACTGAAGTCAAGAAGGCACAATTTTTTTAAAAGTATTCGGGTGCATTGCTGCCTCTTCCATCCTCTATAACCACTCTCTAGACCCCACTGAAAACCCCAGAAACATGGGAGTTCCATTCCTCCTGCAGAGACTTCAGAAGGAGTTTCCCTGGATGTATTAATTCCCATTTGTGGGACTGGAAAAAAAGTATTTGACTCTTGGCCCAAAAACATAATTAATATCCTGTTTGGAGCTCTGACAAGAAATTCCTGCTGGCATCGAAATGGGACTCTTACACCAGAGGCCACTCCTCAAGCCCTTTCTCCTGACCTGTGGTCACTGGGACAAGTTACAGTGGGGACAAGTTTCCTGCCTTTGGGAGGACTATGAGCAACCTTGGAAAATGTTTATCTGCAGAACTGTGTCCAGGTCTGGGCTCCTCAGGACCACAGAGACATGGAGCTCCTGGAGCTGGTCCAGAGGGCTACAAAGATGGTGAATCTGGAGCATCTCCCTGATGAGGAGAGGCTGAGGGAGCTGGGGCTGTTGAGCCTCGAGAGGAGACACAGCTGAGAGGGGACCCCATCCCAGTCTGTCCCTGTCTGCAAGGAAGGCTCCAAGCAGGGCCCAGGCTCTGGTCTGGGGGCCCAGCAATGGCACCAGAGGAACGGGCAGGAATTGATGCCCAGGAAGTTCCCCCTGGACATGAGGAAGAACTTCTGCCCTGGGCAGTGCCCGAGCACTGGCACAGATTGTCCAGAGAGGGTGTGGAGTCTCCCTCACTGGGGATATTCCAGAACTGTCTGGACACAATCCTGTGCCCTGTGCTCTGGGATGACTCTGCTTGAGAAGGGGGCTGGGACCAGATGACCCCACTGTGGTCCCTTCCAGCCTTAACCCATTCTGGAATTCTGTAAGATACTGAATGCGTTGTGTTTCAAAATGCATTTTCAGTACTTTTCTGTATAACAATACTTCTTAAAAATCTCAATGATAAAGGATCTTAAAGACATAAACCCAAAGAAGTCAGTTCAACCAGGAGTCTCTACACCAAGTGCAGAAGATGGTTCAGAGTATGAAGACCACCTCAGCATAGCTGAAGCCAAGGGCATTGGCCAAACTGGAATAACACTGAAGAATTTAAAGGTGAGGCCTCTTTCTCCAGAATCCTGGATTGTTTATTGTCTATGCGCCCAGAACCAAGTGCCTGCTGGGTTCAGGTCTTGAAACATGCTTTCCCTACACTTTTTTTCTGGGAATTGCCATTTTGGTTCAGATTGTAGAGGAAGTATGAGCCTTAATTTTTTTTTTTCTTTGTGACTCCCACACTGAACAGATCTTGGTATGGTAACTGAAGAGCCTTTGGCATTAGCACTACCTTATTTTTCCTTTTACTTCTGTGAAAGAATAGTTTAGACTCTCAGTGACTGAAATGCCAACATTTAACTGAGGTGTGGGATCAGGATAAAATATGGAAGACACATGCAATGGTCTGCAGAATGCCAAAAGTCAGATGGGATAAAGTAATTATTCCTTTTCTTTCTGCCTTAAAACCTGTGAAACTCAACCTGTGTACTTTGGTCTTTTAGTGAGTTAATGTTTTTGTAATATGTTCCTCTCTCCAAAAACCCAAACAGAACACCCAAATAAGGGGGGTGAAAATTGTCTTCTCTTCCTAATTGTAATGACCTTAATTAACTTTTAGATATGCATTCTGCTTTCATTTTTTCCTTTTTTTTTTAAAAAAAAAGAAGACCGATATGTGAATAAGTGGTTTTTGCCTCTTGCTTAAGAAGATGAAGATCACCAGTCTGAAACCCTGTGAGTAACAACGTGATCATTGCAGGGGAGTTTTGCCTCCATGCACAGGCTCAGAAGAAGAAGAACAATGAGAATTGCAGTAATTTTCACCCTGGCGTGCAAAGAAGCTGCAAATTGGTTATAGAGAGAGAAATAAGTGTGTGTGAGCGGAAATTTTCCACTGATCTTCCCTCTTAAAATTATTTATGAGTTTAAAGAGTAATTAGAATGCGGGAAGAAAAAAGCCACAAGAAGATTTATTGGTCTGTTAGTCCAGAGCTTGGGGTTTGTGCTGTTTTTTTTGGAGCTGCAGCAATCTTAGGGTTTATTTTAGGTGCTGGGAAGGCACCTAAATCTTTAACACCTGCACCTAAACAGAATTTAGTACTGAAGTGACCCAGGAGAGGGAAAAATATGCTGAGGGGAACTGCGGCCTCCTGTGATTGTTCTCTGTGTGAAACATGTGAAAAGTGCAGAGCTCTCCGGTTGAAGTCACTCTTCCCCTTTCTCCTGTGCAAGGGCGGAATCAGGACCTGATGGCAGGACAGATTTGCTGCTTTGTGAGTGGTTTTGGGCACAAAAGACAAAATGTGTGCGTGGGCACAAAAGACAAAACCTGTGTGAGGCACAGACCTCCTGGGTGACTTCTCAGCACTTGATTACACTTTAATTATTTTTGTAATGCGAAAGTGAGCCTACTCTCCTGAGAAGAAAGTACTGCTTCTATTAATCTATCAGGTTATAGCAGGGGATCAGCAATTAGCTGTGTGCTTTCTATTATGCTATAATTATTAATAATGAGCGGCCTACAGGAGCCAGGTTTTCCACGGCAAATCCCATTCCATCCAGCAGTGGGGTGGTTTGTTTTGGTCTCCGTCTGAGAGACGGATCCCGGGCAGCGTGAGCTGTGCTGAGCTGGGCAGAGCCTGGGCAGGCACCTCTGCCTGGTGCAGCCCCTGTGACGTGGTGGCACCAGCAGCACCAGGCCTGGGAACTGCGCACACGGCTTCATGGGAAGCAGAACACAACCCACAGCCTGGCCAAGGAGCTTCCTTCCTTAATTTCTGTAGCTGCTATTAGCAGCACAGATGGTCTCCCCAGCAGCTGAATCTACCTTCCCTGCCTTTCAGTGAAAGCAGAGGGAGAGCGTTTTGGGGGTGTTTGATAAGTGCTGGTCCTGTTACTCCCCAGTCATCTGCCAGCAGACAGTCCTGGGGGTGGATGAAATGTTGAAGGCTGGACATGATGACGTTGGATGTCTTTCCCATCCTCAGTGATTCTGTGATAGGTACTCCTATTACAGCACCGTATTTCAAGGTACCAATGACCCGCCCAAAATTTATTCGGCCTCGAGGTTTCCAGCCCAGCCGTCTACAGCCATGTCTCACAACAAACTCAGGGAGAACTATTTATAAATATCTCTTTTTTCGAACAGACAAAATCCCTTCTTACCACTGTTTTACCAAAAACATGCAGTTACTCAGAATTTCTCCAGGAGAGGCTGAAGTGCCACTGGGCAAGTAACTGCAGTATTGGAAATTGTACATGTTGTGTCTGAAATATACCTCATGTGCAAAAGTGATTTTGGGAACCATATTTTTGATAACTCCGTTTGGTTAGAACATGATCCTTTAGTAATTTTGCCTCTCTCAACTGTTGCTTGGTGGGAAAATTTAATTTGTGGGAAAGAAAAAATATATATGGCCAAATAACATACACGTACAGAACAGGCTGTGAAATAAATCCTCAGTTCTAACTTATCTGTATTTTCCAGATCTTGATGCTGCAGCCTGATTTTTTCTTCTAAGAGTGTTTTTGGCAAGTGTTTCTGGACCAAGTAACTTCCCAGCAAAAGGGAGAATTTAATAACTGTAATTTTATTAAGGAGCCCTGCTTCTATTTGATAACTTCTGCTAGGAAAAGAGCTTTACAAGATTAGTGTCCCTCTGAGCAATTAAGTAGCAGGGTCCCCTAATCTCGGAAGTCATACACTAAACAAGTAGAGCAGTAGATTTTGCTTCTCTGGGATCATAACAATTATTTATTGCTTTTAATAAGTCTGAGTTTTCTTGGATCTGTCAGAATATCCTTTTGTACTAGTGTCAACAGGAGTAATTCCAACAGTCCATGGTGCTGATAAGGTGAAATCAGAATTACGACCAACGTATTTTTAATTTCTTGCATCAGGAAGGAAAAAGAGGGCCTAGAAAAACTCTGTGGAACTTCAAACCCTGTGGATTTCTAGCTCTTTCATAAAAATGTGTTGTTTTAAAGTTTCAGCTTTACAGAGCTGCTCTCAATTTTCCACTATAGAGCAGGTTTATAGACAGAAAACCACTCCCACTGATCTTCTTTCGTGGTTTTGTTCTGGTTTTGGTGCAGCTGTGACCAGGAGGGTGGGAGGGAGCTGCCAAGGCTCTTTCCCTCTCACACAAGTCAGGCAGGATGTTCCTGAGGAGATTGAATGTGATGTGCTGCATCAGTAGCTTATCATATGCTGCTGTGTTTTGTCAGGAGGGTCATACCCCAACGTGTGAGAGTCACTCACTCCAATAATTCCTGGAAGAATGAATAGGAACAAAAGCAGTGTGAATGATGGAGCTGGTCATGGATACTCCTCCCCATGTTCTCAAGCAAGCAGGGGGACTCCAGCTCTGTGGGTTTTTTTGCCCTGGGAAGTTGCACCACTACCTGTGTCCAGCTTCACTTGATCGAGGTGCTTCACCACCGCACTTGTCTGGGCAGAAAAGGTGCTTGTAGGTGGATTTTGGCTCAGTTGTGTTTATTCTTGGAGCCCCTTGATGTCATCCACTAGTGTAACAAAACTCCGTGTACACAATTATTTGTGTGTTTGCTTGTGTTTGTGTTATGCATAGGTAGTAGGAATCATCTCTTAGGGTCAACAGCATCCTACCATTCCCTGCTTCACTGTGCTTTGCATGCTGTCTTTTAAACACAACGATTTTCCATGTATCTTTCTAGATTTCTGTGAGTTTCAAAGCATTCCCCAGCTCCCGGAAACTTTCCCCCAAAAACCAACACTCTGGATGAAGCCAGGCTGTCCTGGAAGAGTGGATATGTTTGAAAACATATTTTCACAGCCATCACAATAAATTGCTTTCATGATGCAGCCTTCATTCCTTGCAGTGCACCTGGGTAATACCTGAATGCAAGGTACCTCCTCCCATGCAAAATGTGTTCTGTTGGAAGCTTTGTGCAGAAGCACAGGCTTCTAAAGGAGTTCAGTAAGGGACAGAAGCACCAGGCTATCAGGGAGAGGGGATACCTCACTGAATAACCATGCTAGCTCTGGCCTCTCAGTCCTGGGTCTCAAGGGAAAGCTACTCTACAACGCACTCCTTCCAGACAACTCCACACAAAATTGTTCAGCAAACAAATGCATGATCTGGAATTCAAAACTGCACTGAACACTAAAAATCCTGGATTCAGAAAAAACACTGGCTTGAGGTGTGCTTTGTTTTCCTCCTTCCCTTTGCTATCTCCTACCTTTCCTAAAGGCGGTGAATCACCTGGCTCTGCTTTTCCCTATAGAAGATTATCACCTTTTTCCCTGTGAACACTAATTTTTCCAGGACAGATACCAGCAACGTTTTCCCATAGATGATTTAACTGCTTACCATATCAAGTGCAACACAGAACAGACGTTCTCCACCCAAATTTAACACTGGCAGTTGCTGCTTCTCATTCAGGCTCTGAAAAGAGCTTGTGTATCAGAAAGCTTGGCTATTTCTCCATGCATAGCAGACATTACCATTCCCTAAGCCCTCACTAGCCCTTAAAAACACAGAGGAGCTCTAGGGCTGGTCTTCTGAGGCCTGCGTTTCATGCCCTGAGGATTATGGCAAGCATTTTAAATGCAATTATTTGATACAGTGATTTCAAATGTATGAATTACCTTTCCTTGTTTCATTCCAGGATGAAATCCTGATGAAGGAAACAAAGAACTTTGTTTCAAGGTGCCTCTGCTGACCCCGTTGGGAGTGCTGGAACATGGGTCTGTGAGGCTGAACAGTTAAATATTGCCTGGGGGGCAGCAGGCAGTAGATGTGACTCATCTCATGCCAGGACTGGCCTGGCCTTTCCAGTTTGTACTGAGAATGAGCTCAGTGTCCACTGCAAATATTCTCTGTCCAGCACAGATTGTCTACGTGTTATTTGCAGTAGGAAGGGAATTTTTAGGTTGCCTTTTTGTTAGGTTTTTCTTCATTAAAGGCAAATGATGGTAAGCAGAGCTCTGTAGAGGGTGAGGTGAAGAAGGACACACAACTGGTTATTCCTGAGACCATCAAAGGAAAAGGATTGTCCCATTGTCCCTCCTCTGAATCTCACCAAGGGAGAGAGTTGGGAAAGTGAGTAGAATTTATGGTGGTATATTTTAATGGTATTGTGGGCATGATTAACTAATTGGGTGCTATAGGGAAGGACAAAAGGGGGAGAAACTGCGCCACAATGTCCCACCCATCCTGGAGAGGAATTTGCCCCCGCGCTTAAGTTTGCCAAAAGGCTTATGTGAGATTGTGTGCTGTGATTTCCATCAAGTTTAATGGTGTTTAAAATGGAACTACTCCAATAGCAAGATGCTCCTTGGTGAATTTTATGCTGAAGGTTTCCATTAAATCCCTATAAACAGGGGTATCTGCAATTACTGTAACTGTTTTTCATGCTCACAGCCTAAATACCAGCAAGATTAGAAGTGCTGTAGAACTTAAGAACTGGAAAAATGCACGTGGGATCATTCAGTTTTCTGAGCAGAGGGCTGGGCCAAGCTCCATGAAAGCACAAGGAAAACTCAGCTTCAGCCTCTGGTGATGTAAAGATGGGCTAGATCACAGAATCACAGAATCACAGAATGGTTTGGGTCAGGAGGGGCTTAAAATATCTTCTCATTCCAAGCCCTGCCCTGGACAGGGACACCATCCACTAGACCAGGTTGGTCAGAGCCCCATCTGACTTACCAGAGGATTTCAGGGGATTCTGACTTGTATTAACAAATGGAATCAGACTTGAGGCCAGTGCTAGCCAAAACAATTAATTTTGAGATTCTGATTGTGAGTTCTTCAGAGAGCTGCCCAAAATCAGGAGCTCATTTGCAGATACACCAGTATGATAAATTTTAAATGGGAACCCAAGTCATAATTTTGATATCTCTGATTTAGATACAAAACCAAACATTAAAAAAAAAATGTTGAACATGAGCCAGCACATATAAAAATCAGGAATCACTGTCTCTGAAAATCCACGTCTTCTCTCTCTACCCTGCCATGCTCTTCTTTCATCTGCTCAGTTTGTTTTTCATTTCATTTGTTAATGCAATTTATTCATGCATAAAAAAATACATTAGACTCAGACATGAACCTTCTGTTATTAGCTAAACTGCAGACAAACCACTTAGATCTTAGAACTCAGGACTTCTCAATTCTAAAAATGCTTTTTTTTTTTTTCTCCACAAGCCTTCCCAGCTCTGCATCTCCTTTATTTTCTTTTTAGTACACTCAGAGCAGAAAAAAATGGAAGGTGACTTGTAGCCCTGTTGTTTTTCTCCAACCAAGACAAAAGTTTTACCAGCATTACTTAAGCTGAGGTCTCCAGACAACAAATGACCCAGGAGATGATCCCTAACCAGCCCCCAAAATCATAACAACACACACTGTCCCTTTCCAGGTAAAAATTCTGACACTAAGAAAATGTGGTGTTAGAGGAAATATTTTGAATCTTAACAGTGAGGCACTGCTTTGGGAGATTTGATAAAGCTGCCAGTGCCTTGTCATTGCTGTTACACAGTTCTTCCTCTGTTGTATAATTCAGAAAACACTTAAGATGGGTAATAATTGTCATTTGAAATTATTTCAAAAATCTGTTTTAATGGGAAAATGATGTATTTAATAATTTTCCTGAAGAAGCGCTAAGTGTTTCAAAGTTGGTTTTTTTTTTATTTTGCAGATATTCAAGATCTGTGTGTCTGTTTATACATATGTGTGCAGTATTATTTTCTTTTTTATCATTACATAATATTTTGGGGAGAGAAGAGGAGAAAAGAAAATATCCAACTGTAAACATCATCAATTTGAGAGGTGTAAAATTAAAAAAAAAAGTAAACCGAGCAGTAGAATCTTTCCAGAATTACTTAAATAGGAAAAATACTTATTTTCTCTTTTATTATTTTAGGATAATTTGTAATTAATTTTATTTCATTTATCTCAAATGGCAAACATGGTGATGATACACACTGAAAACCACCCAAACTCTGGGGATCTAATTTGATGGCTAATGTGATCACATCAGACAAAGCTTTATCTAAAATCTCTGTGCCTTCAGAACATGCAGTGATTTCACCGTTACTCAGAGTCTGGATTAATTTCATCCATGCCTGTTTCTCCCTGGAATTTATCGATGCCCTTTGTAGCAAGGCTGTTCTCATCATGCTGGTGTTGCTATATGCACGTTGGCCTTTGATAATATATTCTTGTTTCCTGGATGGCTTGCATCCATTTGGAGGGGACACTCTGATTTAATTTACCAGACTCTTACTGTGCTGGTTAATCCAAAACCACAGAGCCCTGAGCTTCCCTCGCTCCTCCCAAACTGGAACGGATTGTTTTTCAAGTTTCTAGGCTGAGGTGGAGCAGCAAGTTGCACAGCCTAATTTGCAGTTGTCTTTACACAGAACCACAGCACTGTTCGTGTTGTAAAAGACCTCTCAGACCATCAAGTCCAACCATTCCCCCAGCACTGACAAGCCCACCACCAGCCCATGGCTTTTAAATGCCTCCAGGGATGGGGACTCCACCACTGCCACGAGCAGCCTTTGCCAGGGCTTGACCACACTTCCAGTGAAGAAATGTTTTCTAGCATCCAGTCTGAACTTTTTGTCAGGAACCACCCGAACCCACACTGAACAGGGGTAAGGAGAGGCAGGACCTCTGCAGTGTTGCCCCTGGAGTTATGGGAGACTTCTGCTGGTGTCTGGGAGCCACACAAAATGTGGCGTTTGGGTGGGGAGAAAAAGGAAAAACCAACAGGGAAAATCAATATATAGAAATTAATGTGCCTTTGTGAAGATTCAAAACAGATGGGGAAAAGGTCAAGGATTCTTTGTTGCTAAGTGCGTTTCTATGACAACTGCAATGTGTATGTTATGAGTGAGCAGTCATTTGTTCCAGCTGCTGGATCATTAAAGGGGCTGCATTTCCTGCAGATCTGGGAATGTTACTCATGGATTATTTGCTTTTTGCTTACCCCTCTGCAAACCAAGTTTCAACAGGTAGGACTCAGCCAGCGCGTGAAAGCTTCAGGCAGTCACAGCTGCAGAGCTCCAGCAGGGGCCTGGATGAGTCTGGACGGGTCTGGATGGCAAAGTGCCAACCTTACAGGATCCTGGGGGAGCTCTGAAAGAAATCCTGGGGCATTGCTTTAGATCCAATCATGCAATTAAGTCTGTAGCCTCATGATGAGAGACCCTGACTCCATGATGCTTCTCTGTGTTGGATGTGTTTCTGTAGGATTTCAGGCATGACCTGAGAGACACATGTGACTTGTCTCACAGCATGTGCCAAGGCTTACAAAATGTTTGGCTATTGCCGTAGAAAATGTTAATTTATTAGAATGATGGTAGAAAACTACTTGTTTCTTCACACATTAAAATAAAGGAAAACACTGTAATCATGGTTTTGCCCATTGCTTCAACAGCATGGCAATGTGGTCCAAGAAGCACAGATTTTATTGTTCATAGTGTGGTGGGTTGACCCTGTCTGGGTGCCAGGCACCCATCAAAGCCGTTCTGACTCCCCTTCACACTTGGACAGGGGAGAGAAAGTATAACAAAACTTTCATGAGTTGAGATAAGGACCGGGAGAGATGACAAACCAATTATTGTCACAGTCAATACAGTCTTGACTTGGGGATATTAACTGAATTTATTACCAATCAAAATCAGAACAGGGTAATGAGAAGGAAAACAAATAACAAAAAACACTTTCTCCCCACCCCACCCTCCTTCCCAGGCTCTCCCTCCCTCCCCCAGGAGCCCAGAGAGACAAGGAATGGGGGTTATGGTCAGCTCATCACACGTTGTTCCTGCTGCTGCTCAGGGAGAGGAGTTGGAGTCCTTCCCCTGCTCCAGTGTGGGGTCCCTCCCACAGCAAACTTCTCCATTAACTTCTTCCATGTGAGTCCATCCCATGGGCAGCAGTCACCCACAAGCTGCTCCAGCTTGGGTCACTTTTCCGTGGGGTCTGATCCTTCATGCACAGCCTTCTCCAGTGTGGATGTTATGACCTGATTTTTAGCGAGATGACTCTACCCTCATTAAGGTGCAAACAAGATCTTATCCCAAAGCCAATAGTACATATTTTATTTAACAGCAAATGTGAGGTAGAGAGAGAGAGAGAAAGAAATAAAAAAGAAGGGGGTGAGGGGAGAAGGAGATTGAGAGAGAGAGATTAAACAGAAAGAAAAGATATCACCGCCAATGGATCCATCAGTGTTCCACTGGTCCTTCTTCACTCTGGGCCTCTCAGCGGTGGGGTACTTCAGTTTGTTCAAAGCTCAAGACCTTGTTCAGAGCTTGCTCAAAGCTTTTCACTATTTATACATTTTAGCAAACAAAGGAATGAATACTTACTGGCTGAACTTACAGTCCAGGTTCCAGGAATCCATATTTGGGGCATATTCGGGGGTGAGGGTTTGTGCTTCAGTGCTTACTGGTGGTTGCAGGTGACATCTGTCCCATAACGCAGGGTGATCCCTGCCTGCCCAGTGAAACGTGTACAACCAGTTGCTCTCCACACTGTTTGCTGCAGTGGAGAACCTTCTCTGCACACATTACTCAGGATGTGCCAGCCAGACCTTGCCAGGCCTGGAGCCATCACCATTCCACTGCTCTTTTCCATGCTTATCTCATGGCAAAGCCCTTCTGTGGTCTTAACAGTGTTTGAAACAGGGAACTGTGATTTTTAAGGCTCTACAATGGGTCCCTCACAGGGTCACAAGTCCTGCCAGGACCCTGCTCCAGCACAGGTTCACAGTTTCCTTTGTGGCTTTGTGGTCTCCCTGCTTCAGCAGAGGTTCCTCCAGGGGCTGCAGGGGAATCTGAGCTCCAGAGCCTGGAGCAGCTCCTGCCCCTCTGCACTGCCCTGGGTGTCTGCAGGGCTGTTCCTCTCACATGTTCTCACTCCTCTCTTCTCTGGCTGCAATTACATCTGTGCAATAACTTCTTTTCCTTCTTAAATATGTTATCTCAGAGGCTTTACTACAATCAGATTGTCCTGGCCTTGGACATGGTGGAAGCTTCTGGCAGCTTCTCAAAGAAGCCACCTCTGTAGTTCCCCCCCGCCCCTGCCAAAATCTGGCCACACAAACCGAATACAGGTAGAAATTAAATTTGTAAAACCGTTCCATTCACCTAATTTTACCAAGTTTTTTCCCCCTAATGTTTGCATTAAAAAAACCAACCAACCAAAAACCAACCAAATAACACAGCACCATTAGAACAGGGGTGATACTGAGTCGATACCCACTGCCAGTTACACTGAAGAAACTGATGGGTAATATTTATGTTCTCTGACTAGTATATCTGGAAAAGGTGACAGCTTCAGTGTGTCTGGCACCGAAAACTGGGAAACAAACTCTCCAACCAATTTGCTGTGTTAGAAATCCGACAGTGCTGGATGCATGGGGGATTCTTCTCAAAGCATAGACAGCAATCTAACAGACCAGGTTATTCCCATGAAACTAGAACCTGTTCATCATATTCCTACTACTTATTCATTACAAGTCCTGGATACCTACATACATGCTAATTATTTCCATGAAATTCTTTGGATATGAGTAAGGGTCTTTTGAGGGTCTTTGGTGCTCGTTTGGGAATGTCCCATTTCTCCGAATTCCCACTGATTGCCCTGGACCTTCTGATGAATCTTTCTGCCTTGAGAGTATCTCTGTTATGTGGTCAGGTTATGAGGCACTTCTCTTATCACTCTTTACTCCGACACTTTATCTCTGTTCCCAAAACCAAGATATCAGCGAGTACATATTAGTCACTGATATAAGTAAACAAGGAAGCATCAGCTGGCACAAGACTTCTTAGTCACAATGTAGGGAGTCAACACAAGGCCACATTAATCTCTGGCATTTGCACCAAGCACTGTGTGGTACAAAAACTAAGCACTACCCACAAACACAGGGATTATACACAATGTGCTAAAGAATTTTGCAGCATCTTCCCCGACTGCTGCACAGATTTTTTTCCTGAAGAGATTTTTTTCCAAACCTGCTTGGTAACATCTCTGAGCCTGCCAGACACTGCTCGTGGCACGTGCAGCCCTCTGCCATCGCTGCCCTGAATTGCAGTGCTCCAGCTGACAGGCAGAAAGTGCTGCTCTCTAACTTTGAACACGACATTTTGCTGGCACCTGGCTGCTTGAACAGTTTCCATTTTCAGTAAGGTTTTTTTTTTGTTTGTTTGGTTTTTTGGTTTTTTGGGGTGTTTTTATTTTTGTTGTTGTTGTTGTTGTTGTTGTTGTTTTGGTTTTTGGGTTTTTTTGTTTGTTTTTTGGGGGTTTTTTTTGGGTTTTTTTTTTTGGGTTGGGTTAAGTTGGGGATTTTTTTCTGCTTATATCAGTACAATAGGAAACATCAACTTTCTACTTATTGGTTAAAAGACGAGGGAAAAGCAAACAGTCAAAAAATGTCCCCTGGGACTGACTGCTTCTCTAGACTGATAGAGAAGACTTTTCTAGACTTCTTTTTGATCTTATCTAGGAATCAAAATATCTTTGAACATTTATGGCTTTATAATATTTCCACTGGAAAACTGACTACACAAACCTATTGCCCCTAAGAAATAAAACTTAAGGCGGAAAATATGGGGAAATAGATTTATGCAAGAAGCATTATAAATCTCTGAACTTGCACGATAGGACATTCCAGTTGCCATTAAAAGACTCATTATCCCACAAGTGATAATGTTCCATTGCCGTGCTTTGACCAGGCAGTAGAGTTAGTGTTATTTGGTTGGGAAGTTCAGTTTTGGGCCTGAGGGGCTGGAGCGTGTCCAGGGAAGGGAACGGAGCTGGGAAGGGGCTGGAGCCCCAGGAGCGGCTGAGGGAGCTGGGAAAGGGGCTCAGGCTGGAGAAAAGGAGGCTCAGGGGGGCCCTTGTGGCTCTGCACAACTCCCTGACAGGAGGGGGCAGCCGGGGGTGTCAGGCTCTGCTCCCAGGGAACAGGAACAGGATGAGATGGAACAGACTCAAAATGCACCAGGAAAAGTTTAGGTTGGACTAAAAATTTTGTCACTGAGAGTGTATTTAAGTGTTAGAACAGACTGCTCAGGGGGATGGTGGAGACAACACCCCTGGAAGGATTTAAAAGCCATGTAGATGTGGCACTTGGGGATGAGATTTAGAGGTGGGTTTGGCAGTGCTGAGGGAATGGTTGGCCTTGACGACTTTAGTGAGCTTGTCCAACGTTAATGGTTCTATGATCTGTGCAGTGGAAGTTGTAATAAAACCAGGCCTTCATTATCAGAAAGTCAGGTCAGGATGCAGGCTTGGCTAAAAACTTTTCTTTGTCTTCTGACAAATTTTTTTTTCTCTTCTGCACAGATTTTTTCTTCCTCATGCTTTCCTTGCTGCAGCTGGTGGAAGAAGAACAAAGTAAATCATCTGCTCTGTGTTTTGGATTCTGTCCATCTTGCCTTGCTTCACCATATGGAGTGACAATGGACTCTGCAATTGAGAACTTGTTTTGTTCTTTGAGAAACATGTAGAGGGAAGCAATTATTAAATTCAGTCAAGAGTGTCAGAAGCAAGACTAAGCATCCCTCAGTGATTTAGCATCTCTGTGGTTGACAGTCTTTCTGGAAGACTGGGCTCAGCTGCCCTCTGCAGCCCTTTATCTCTCAGTTTAAGCTTCTCACAGCCTGCCATAAATGCACATTTCTCCACGTTACCTCATATAATTTTGCTGATGCAAAAAGAGTTTAATCTCCACTTTGTGGCCACAGCCTGGTGAAATACCTAATCACGTTGGTGACTTCAGCTTGGTGCCTATGCTTGTAGATACAAAGATCTGGACTCACATCTGCTCCAAAATGAGTTCAGACTGAGAAACTTAACAGCACAACACTGGACTGAAACATCCCCAGGGTTGTTCCTGTACTGGGTCACTTGCCTTTAGAAAGCTGGAATAGGAGATGTGGGAAAAGATGAGGGACATCTCTGCTGATAGTGTCTTTAAGGGAGAACTGGGACAAGCTGTACAAAGACACAGAGGTGGATGAAACCTAATGTACTTCTATCTCACTGCATTTCAGATCAGCTTGTCTTGGGTCAGCTACCCAAGAGGAATGGCAGAGAAGGGATGCTTGGGTGGAATGAGAGTAAAACATCAGAGTTGGAAATGGAGAAATAAAAGAGGGGGAGTCCTCCAGACAATGATGATTTCCAGAGTCTTCAGGGTGAAGTCCAGTTTTAAAGTCTTGTCATCTGCTGTCAGAAAAGTCTTCTTTCCATGTGGGTACATCCAAAAAGATAACAAGATAGTTTATTTCTTCTTCCAGTTTTCCTGTAGCTGAAGTTCCTCAGGTAACACAGTCGTGAATTTAATGGTTGGCTTCCTTTAAAAATCTTGGAAGCACTTTAAATTTTCCTCCATTCCTTTTACAAGCACTAATCACAGAAAAACCTTGATTAGAGCATGTAAATCATTTACCCCCACTGTAAAATCAGGTGCCTCAAAGTACTGACCTGCTTCACCACTTTCTGCTTCATGGTGGAGAAGAACCCAGCAAAAAATCCTAATTATGTTGTTGCCAGTGTAGCTTAGGGACATCTCAGCAAGCTGAATATGAGTTGCTTTGAGCCACATGCAATCTACCTGTGTCCTGTCACACTGTGCCCCAGGTGCCAGGCCTTAAGCTGCACACAAAAGTGGGACAGGACAGAAGAGATAACTTTCTCTGAAACCTTATTTATTAATGGTAAAAATTAAAGCTTAAGAAATTATAATTTTCACTCTGTAACTGAATCTCCCACTACAATCCGTTCTGAAATGAAGAGAGCAGAAAAATGAAACACTGGCTAGAGCAATAATCAACGTGTCTCAGGATGGAGCTAAGTACTGAAAGCACAAATGTGAGTATTAACAAACATTTGCAAGGAAACTCCAGTTATTTCACAAGGAAAATGCTGTAAAATTATTTCTTTTTTCTCTTTAAAGAAAAGAAATATAAAAAAAACAAAACAAACAAACCCTCAAAATATATTAATCAAAATATAGCATAATTCTAAATTATGTATTGATTTATTTATTTTGCTTTTTTTACCCACTGCAAAACTCAGGGGCTCAGATACGTGGAAAGATCTGACAAAAGCCAAAGCCAAAAGAGACAAACCTACCAGCCCACGAGGCAGTTGCACTCTCCTCTCCCCTCCGTGTCACCCAGGTGGCTCCAGTCAGTTCCAAAACAAAAACTGCAAAAATTAATTAGCCCATAGGAGTTACAAGAACAAACTGAAGTAGCACTAATTAATCCTCAAATCAGGGTGGACCAGATCACAATTCTTAGGGCATTTGAGAGCAGCACTGTCATGAGAGGGAGGCTGAGCTCCAGGGGATGCCAGGAGGGACCCAGATCTGCACCAGGCACCCACCTCTCCATCAGGCTTGGCATCTGTATCCACAACCCTGAAGGACAGCCCTGCCACTGGAGAAAGAGCCCAGCAGCGAGGCCAGAGGTTCTGGGCACAGTGTCAAGCTCCCTGAGAGTTTGGCAGCTCTTTCGGAGGCTCCCAGAACAACCTCCTTAAGGGCTGCACCAACAGGTTGGGAGATTGCAAGCTGCCAGCTTGACAGGCAGGTAACCTCAGGCAACATGCTTTGAATGTCGTAAACACCCCTTACATTATTTGCCCTAAACCAGTTTTGGTTCTTTTTTTTAAAAGAAGAAATTTCAGAGCTGAAAAGATTTACAGTATTTATTTTGTTAAGTGATTAAATTTTTTATTGATACTCAGCTCCGGGGTCTACCTTTCCTGATTTACTGCATAAAATAAATTGTGAAATATTTTTCTTTTATTAAATAACTTCAAAATAGCTCTCTGATGACAGTGTGTTTTCACTGCGATCAGTAATAAAATATTCCTTAATTCAGACGAACTTATAAGCAAATACTCTGTGTGTTTCCAACACTTTCCTTAAAGAATTTTCTAATTCCAAACCCAAACTTGTCACTTAAAAAAAAAAAAAAGAAAAATATGTAGGATGCCCAAGTAAAGTCTCACTCATTTAGGACTTCTGGCAGAGAATTCAAATAGACCTAAGCTCAAAACAGCAGGAAGGAAGGAAGGAATCTTTGTGAAATGAAGGATGATGTTTCACTCTTCAAAATTAAAACCGGAAGTTGTTTACTTTTGAGGAGCTAATAATCTTTTCATTAATCCAAACACATATATTTTTTAAAGATATTGTGAAGTTTAATTGGGCACTTCTGAGCCATAATGTGCTAGAGAAATGCAGACTGTCATTGCAGCTTGTTAACCATTTAGCCTGAGTTTTTCAATTATCTAGAGACGGTAATTACTTACAAAAGTATTGCAATCATAATCCTTACCCACCTCTGCTGATGTCAGCATGAATTTCAGCTCACTAGGAGAGTTTTTATTCTGTGTGTTATTTCCTTTGTCTCATGATTATTGGTTTCTTTTACATTAAGTTCAATGCATCTGCAAATCACTAGAAAAAAATTCATTTTTGCTGTGATGGATCCTGCAGATACTTTCCTCACAACAGTCGAAATTTGTGAGACAAAAGTAAAATAAGTGACTGCCGTAGTGGGTCTCTGGTTTGTTTTGCAGGCTGAAGCTCTCAGGGCTGTAAACATGAAAAGAAAAAGTTTTTTGCTGATAGCACTGCTGATTTCAATAACGGGCTTTCTAGAGTGGGTGTGAGTATTTGCAGAGAAGTGAATACATTTGCTGCCATTTCAGGGACAAAAAGAAGAGGGGAAAATGACCCACAAGGACAAACTGTCGTTCATACTGAAGCAGTTAAGAACTAAAGTACTCTGGGGTAAAAATATGTCTGTGAAGGTCTGAGGAAAGTCAGTAAGGAATACTGAGACACTGTGTTTGAACTGAGATGCAGCTGGCATGGAAGAAAGGCAGGCAAGTCCTAAAACCTCCTGGTTTTTAGTGCTCAAGGCCAGGCTTTGTCAAGTGTTCAAGGCCAGGCTGCTCTGAGCAAGCTGGGTTAGTGAAAGGTGTCCAGGTCAGAGGGGTTGGAAAAAGATGGTCTTTAAGGTCCCTTCAAACCCAAACCATTCTGTGACATAATGATTAAACAAATGAACCTACAACAGCTCAGCCACTACTTTTGTTTCCATAAACTTTCATGATAGACCTTACTGCTTCCATGGTGTGTGTTTTACAGTGTTTATTTTAGAGTAATGAAAAAATGGCAACAATTTTCATTAAGCTAATTGCAATATTGGATACCCCAGCTGCTGATTAAAAATTTAAGATGAAGAATATAAAGCTTGATGTTAACAAGTGTCATGAGTAAAACAGATTTTTTTAAAAGAAAATAATACGCATTTGATAACAGTTATTTTTCTGCAGACTGTGTCAGAAGGTTGTCATACTGACTATTATTTAAACAAATAATTTTAATAAATTTGACTATTTCTAAGGTTACATTCCACTGTTAAGAGTCAGTACATTAACTGGTAATGATTTTCAATACTCAAAAAGTCAATGTAATATGGTTGTTTCACTGACAAAGCAAAACACATTTTGGAGAGATCAGAGTGATATTAAGCTACAGCAGCTTGCCATCTGACTATCAGGGTCTCCATTAACCACTTTAAATTAACTCTTTAAATATTTTCAACGTGTTTATACAGAGATCAACCATCCAGCACCTTCTGACTTTCTGTGTGGGACAGGAGTTACTGATTCCTCAGGTGTCAGTGGCTGGAGTCTTACAAGTCTAACTGGATGTGTACTATTCAATCTTTCTGCAGTCTTGATAAATTCAGGGGAAATGGCTGTTAACCAAGGTTTGTGGCTACAGTCACTGGGGGGATGCTGGTGGTTGCCAGAAGGCAGGAGGAGGTGTCCTACCACCCCTAGCAGGACCAGGAATTTTGACAAGAGTAAGGTGGAGTTAAGCTAAAGAGTGAAGGAATTTCACTGAAAAAGTTCCTTGGAGTAAGAGTTGAAGATGTCCAGGTGCAGAAGAAACTCTAGGAGAGTGTGGGACAGAAGGCTGAGGGCTTTCAGCAGATTAAGTAGCAAACAGGTCTTTAGGGGTTTTGTACAAAAGGCATTCTTGACTTGGTGGCCCTTCAGTGCATCGGGAAGTCTGTATCACACCTCACTGCATCTTTGTGTGTGTTCAAGCACATCTTCCACGTGCTGCACTCTGGTCTTGAGCTTTAACAACCTTGTCATCTCCTGAGGCATTCTCAGCCTGCAACTGCAGCTAAATGCAGCTTTCAAATAAAGCAAAGATCTTAAGTGAGCAGATTTCAGTGTACGAAGGAGAGAAGAAATTACCTGCGAGGGTCTTCCCTGTCTCAGAAGTCACGATATGTTTTCTATCTCTATTTTCTCATTCTCTCACAGTGCTCCAGGGTGAAATCCTACCCTTTCTGAAGCCAATGGAAGGTTTCCTTTCGACTCCACCTGGCCAGAATTTAACCTTTTTTACACTGAGTTGCCTTTAGTCATGTTGGTTTCCTTTCTTCTAGTCCTATCACACCAAAAAACTCTACATTAAGCTCAGTTAATTTAACTTCAAAAAACTCCCAAACAACGAAAACCCAAAAACATGAAAAAAACCCAGGATAGTTTAGGACAGTTTCACATCATTGTTTTGATGCCAGAAAGTCCTGGCTGAGGTTTGTTCTCCTTACTGCAGTATAAAATGGGAGGGTGAATGAGGTGAAAGAGAGTTTGGGGGTTGAATGTCCA
The DNA here is from genome assembly GCA_013397975.1 of Machaerirhynchus nigripectus. Classification (NCBI taxonomy): domain Eukaryota; kingdom Metazoa; phylum Chordata; class Aves; order Passeriformes; family Dicruridae; genus Machaerirhynchus; species Machaerirhynchus nigripectus. The sequence continues at coordinate 163,494 of VZRQ01000970.1, read as the reverse complement.
GAAACAGACTCTCATTTATAACAGGTGCTTTGCAGCAGCATTAGTGTGAAGCAGCTTGGGTATTTCTTGTCAGAGTTTACATTCCTGTTTGGTGAGAACTTACTTTTCCCTGTACTCAGTCAAGCTATGTACACTTTAAAAAATCTTGGGATTTGTGCCTATTTTCATTAAGATTGAACAATGTTATGTGGAAGCCAACAAGAATTTGTTGGACTTCTGTTGATTTCTACATTAAGTACTACAATTCAAATTCAAGCTAAAAAAATAAAAAAAAAATAATCCTAGTATTACAAAGTAGAATAAATATTTCTCTTCCTACTCTCCAAATGAATGGCTTTTCACTGGTGGCTTGGTAACACTGATACAAGATGACCCACTACACTGACATCTGTAAGGACACCTTCATGAGTAAAACCCCTCACGTACCAGGCTGAAGCTCTGAACTGTGATGTAGGTAAATATCTTGTTGCCAGCTTTCATAGTTTTATCTTGGATATCAGTGCTGGGTTATTTTTAAATGACCCAAGTTCATGGATAATGAAGGGAATTGAGAATTCTATTTTATTTTGAAAATCAAGCGCAAAAAAAAAAAATCAGAGAGTCAAAAAGCAAAAAGCAAAAGCAAAAGCCTGATCCTTACCTAGGACCTCAGAGGAAACACAGCTGCAGCTGCAGGTTTTACTCAAACCACTGCACGGGTGAGTTAAGAAGGCTTTGTGTGCCTCAGTAGATTAAAGGTGCCTGTAAGGGTTGTTTTCTGAAGGCTCAGAGGTTTACAATAGAACCAATTTCCTATATACTTGGAATCATAGTGATAACCTGTCGAAAAGTCCCACTGTACCACAAATACAAAGGACTAAGCTTGTTTTTTATGCCTGAGGCTTTTCCACTCCTGTAACCGGTCATGTTGTTCTTTTTGTTATGATCTTGCACTCTTTTTTTCTGTTCCTTGGGTTTTGATTTTGTTTCCCCTGACATTTTAGTTGGGAATATCAAAGAGGAAATCAGGCAAAAATGCCGGGAGCCCTGTGTGGATGAACAAGGAGCTCATGGACAAATTCTGACACAAAAAAGGAAACCTACAGAGGGTGGAAGCAGGGACAAGTGGCCTGAGAGGAATACAAAGAGGTTGTCTGAGCAGCTGGGGATCAGGCCAGGAGAGACAAATCCTGGAAGAATTAAAAATCTGGCCAGGAGCATTAAGGTCAGATTGAAAAGATTCTATAGGTGTGCTGGTGATTAGAGAGAGATAAGGGAAAATGTGCTCCAGAGGGCTCCAGAAGGAAATAGGAGGTCTCACTGCCTGTGAAGTGCTCCAGACACACTGCCCAAGTTGCAGAGGGCAAAGGCAGGAACTGAGAGGATGAAGAACTGCCCACTGTCAAAGATTAGGTTTGAGACCATCTGAGGAAACTCAAGGTCCATGGGGCCTGATGAGATACAACTGCAGATCCTCAGAGAAGTGGTGAGATTAATGGCTAAGCCACTGTCCATCCTATCTGAGAAGGCATGGCACTCGAATGGAGTCCCCACTGACTGAAGAAGGGAAAGCATAACACCCATTTTTAAAAAGAGAAATAAGAAAGACCCAGGGAAGTGCAGTCTCACCTCAGTGCCAGGCAAGATCACGGAGTGGATTATCCTGGAAAATGTATCAAGGCACATGGAAGTAAGGAGGGGATTGGTGGNGGTTTGAGACCATCTGAGGAAACTCAAGGTCCATGGGGCCTGATGAGATACAACTGCAGATCCTCAGAGAAGTGGTGAGATTAATGGCTAAGCCACTGTCCATCCTATCTGAGAAGGCATGGCACTCGAATGGAGTCCCCACTGACTGAAGAAGGGAAAGCATAACACCCATTTTTAAAAAGAGAAATAAGAAAGACCCAGGGAAGTGCAGTCTCACCTCAGTGCCAGGCAAGATCACGGAGTGGATTATCCTGGAAAATGTATCAAGGCACATGGAAGTAAGGAGGGGATTGGTGGCAGACAACATGGCTTCACTAAGGGCAAATCACACCTGCCCAGTATGGTGGCCATCTGTGATGGGGTTACAGCAGTGGTGGATCAGGGAGGAGCATCTGACATCATCTGCCTGGACTTGTGCCGAGCATTTGGTACTGTCCTGAGCTAAATGCTTCTCTCTAAACTGGAGAGACATGGATTTGAAGGATAGACCACTCAGTGGATGAGGAACTGGCGGGATGGCCACAATCCAAAGGTTTTGGACTGTTTTTGTCCAAGTGTCCAAGTTGTGGTTGAAGTGGCAACCAGTGACAAGTGGTGCTCCCCAGGGGTCACTACTGGGACCGGTGCTGGCCAACACCTTTGTCAGGGACACGGAGAGTGGGAGCAAGGGCACTCGGAAAGTTTGGTGACAACACTGAGCTGCGTGGTGCAGTCACATGCTGGAGGGAAGGGATGGATCCAGAGGAACCTGGGCAGGCTGGAGAGGTGGGACTTTGTGAACCTCATGAAGCTCAGCAAGGCCAAGTACCAGGTCCTGCAGCTGGGTCAGGGCCATCCCAATAATGAGTAAAGGCTGGGCAGAGAATGGGAGAGCNTGGGAGAGCAGCCCTGGGGAGAACTTGGGGGTGTTGGTTGAGGAGAAGCTCCACATGACCCAGCCATGTGCACTGGCAGCCCAGAAGGCCCCAACCATGTCCTGGGCTGCATCCAAAGCACCATGGGCAGCAGATCGAGGGAGGGGATTCTGCCCCTCTACCCTACTCTTGTGAGACCCCACCTAGAGTGCTGCATCCAGCTCTGTGGTCCCCAAGGACATGGACCTGTTGGAGAGAGTCTGGAGGAGGCCACAAAATGCTCCAAGGGCTGGACCACCTCTGGGTAGAGGCTGAGAGAGCTGGGGTTTTTCAGCCTGGAGAAGAGTACAGGGAGGTCTTAGAGCCCCTTCCAGGGCCTAAATGGGGCTAATAAGAAAGATGGGGACAAATTTTTTAGCAGGACCTGTAGCAACAGAACAAGCAGTAATGTGTTCAAACTGAAAGAGGGCAATTTGGGTTAGATATAATGAAGAAATCCTTTACTATGAGAGTGGTGAGGCCCTGGCACAGCCCGCCCAGAGAATCTGTGGCTGCCCCATGCATAGAAGTGTTCCAGGCCAGGTTGGACAGCAAGGGGCCTGGAGAAAGGGGATAGTGGAAGGTGTCCCTGGCCACGGCAGGGGGTGGAATAAGATGAGCTTTAAGGTCCCTTCCAACCAAAATCATTCTGTTATTCTGTGATAACACCAGAATACTTTTAAAGATAAACTAGATGAAAAAAAGAATGGGAACACAGCTTTGGGTTTTTTTATTTTTTTCAATGCAGGATATCATTGCTGTGTGTTCAGAAGTGTGCAGGCAAATTGCTGTGCCCAGTTATTTAATTTCTGTTGTGTGCATAAGCACTAAGAGCAAAAATGCTTCTCTAGCTCTTGTTGTTTAGGGAGGAAAGACAGTCATCATCCATTAGCCCATTAAAGTGCTGATACCTCTTTCTGATGTCTGCAGAACTGTTCAAAGAACAACTACCAGTTCATTGATGTGCTAATACAAGCTAATAGATAACACCTTGTGTGATTTTAGATAGGGCTGGAAGGCATGATTAACCAGCTGTGTCCTCTTCAAGTGCCTGGTGCCTCAACACTGGCTGGGAGATATAGCTTGGGACCTGATTATGCACTGAATGGAATCCAGTAACTGAGGCATTGCTAACTAGCTGAGATCCAGGTAAGTGTGAAAATACTATGCCATCATACTACTCTTCCCTAATTTTAAGATTTAGAACTCTTTTTGTATAACAAGCCCGCAATTTGAATAAGCTTTTCATTTCTCTGTATTCTGTTATTTATTTGTTGCATTATAGCAATGCAGAGGACAGGTGCTCTTTCTGTAGACACACATAAAAATACAAACCAGTTTGAAACATGTTTGTACTTCAATCTGTTGCATGTGGTAGAGACACAGACCTTTGAATAAACTGGAACACAAAGACATCTGCCCTTTGAAATGAAATGTTTCCCTCAGCTCCATGTGGTCAGCTGGCAAAAGTGAATCAGAAGAGGCAACGAACAAAAAGATCTGTGTAAAGGGAAAATCATGTGGAAGTAAGGGACTTCCAGTCATTTGGACATATCTGGTGGGTCTGGCTGTTTTCTCTTTGGCCTGAGAAGAGGCAGGAGTCACCATGAAGGAATCAGCTAAGTCCCAAACCAGGGGGAGAAATATGGGGTTTAATAATACTGCTCAAAGCACAAAGACCAGCTCACTATGGAGCCAGGAGAATTTATGTGCCTGACTCATCTGTGGAATGGGGAGGAAGGTTTACAAAAGTGCTCGGGGCTCTTCTCACTGAATGTTGTACAAAAACACAATGTGTAGATGGCACAGACTCAGATTAGTATTGAAAGTGAAAGCCCTCAGAATCTCTTCTTTGTGGATGAGGAACTGAGAAGCAGTGGTGACACCAAACTCCTGTGTTTTCTTGGGCATGGTCCTGGTTTCAACATGAATGCTCAGATAGTCTGAGATACCTAAACTTTATTCATATGCTGCACTGCATAGAGGGCAGGTAGAAAGGGAGAAGAAAAAGGTGAAGGTCAAATCCTGCTCTTGCTCTGCCTCTGCACGCAATAGAGTTGCAATGAGCTTGAGCCAGTAAACTCTGAGGTGTTTGATCCAGTCTCACCAAATTTGAGCTGTGCGGTCCTGAAAGAGCACAAAAATAGCCATAAAAACCTAAATCACTGGGAATTTTATATTTCAGAAGACAGCCTCTTGACTTGGAAACTAAGGGCACCTTTAAATGTGACATTAAGTATTTTCTTAATTCATAGAATCAGAGAATCATAGAATGATTTGGGTTGGAAGGGACCTTAAAGACCATCTAATTCCAATTCCCCTGCCATGGAACGCAACAACTTTCACTAGACCAGGTTGCTCAAAGCTCCATCCAGCCTGGCCTGGAACATTCCAGGGATGGGGCAGCCACAGTTTCTCTAGGCAGGCTGTTGCAGTGCTTCCCCACCCTCTTATTTATTTCTAATATCTACTTTAACCCTACCCTCTTACAGTCTGAAGCCATTCCCCCTTGTTCTGTCACTCCAGGCTCTTGTAAATGTCCCTTCCCATCTAACTTGTAAGCTCCCTTCAGGTACTGGAAAGCTGCAGTTGGGTTACCCCAAAGCCTTCTCTTATCCAGGACGAACAATCCCAATCCTCCCAGCCTTTCCTCACAGCAGAGGTGCTCCATCCCTCTCATCAACTTGGTGGCCTCCTCTGGACTCCTTCCAGCAGCTCCATGTCCTTCCTGTGCTGGGAGCCCAGAGCTGGATGCAGGGCTCCAGGTGGGTCTCACAGGAGTGGAACAGAGGGGCAGAATCCCCTCCCTCCCCTGCTGCCCAAGGGGCTCTGGATGCAGCCCAGGACACATTTGGCTCTCTGGGCTGGGAGTGCCATGGCTGGGGCATGTCCAGCCTCTCACCCCCAAGTCCTTGGCAGGGCTGCTCTAGGTCTGTTCATTCCCCAGCCAGGACTGACGCTGGGGTTGAGCCAAACAGCATGAGAGTAAACTCCAGATTAAAACAGCCAACGTGCACTGAGGTGTCTAGATGCACTTCCTGCTGTGATTCGTGGTGGTTTAGAGCTCAGTTGCTCACTCACAGATATCCAGAACCATCTGAGATGTCCTCAGGCGTGGTCTGACTGACTTTCAGAAATGGTCCCACATAGCAGATGCCATTGTCCACAAAGTTTTCATGTCCCCAGAGACCTGCAGGTAGATAACTAAAGCCTGACACCATCACTAGTTTGGTGAGTGGCTCAATCTCCACTGAATATACAAAGCAGATCTGCACTGACCTGTGAACATCTTCATTTAGGTGTCTTAATCTTGAAATAAATCTCATGCAGATTAGAGTCAGTCTTTGAAACCAATAGGTAGGTTGTGCACTCATTATCTTCTGCGTGTTAAATTCAAAGGATTTTGAAAAATAAAATGTGCTTTTCACTGTTTCATAAAACAAGCTGTACTTAATTACTCACATGGAGCTCAGCCCCTAAGAATCATTTCTATACATATCCTGACAGTAATTCTCCTCTATAGGGAACTGCTTTTGTTGTCTTAATAATTTTATGGAATAAGATTACACCCACAGTGTTCCAAAAGCAGCCCTAAGGCCTAATTTGCCAGCTGTCCTCAATGTCTACTGCCACATGGGGCTAGTAGTTAGGTTTCAGATGACCACCTGGTGCAAGGAGAGGGAAAACCTTTAATTTGCCTGCTGAGTTGAACTGCTCTCTGGTGCAACATAAATGGAGCTTCAGAAACTAAGGCATAGGTTGTCAAAACCTGCTACTTCTCTAAATGCCTGCAGTTGAGGATTTATTCCCACACCAGCTGACTAGTTGACGGAGGGAAAGGACATAGTTCTTGATCTCAGACCGCTTCTTATTCCTTTCTTCTTAACCCTGAACATATCCCTAAGTGAACTGTAAGGTAAAGAGCAGCCCTTACTATGCACGTTTTCTTTCTGTAGGCTATTCACCACCACTGCTCGACACAAATGAGTGGCTTGTGCTTACAAGAGATGACACAAAAGTGTAAAGAATTCTCTGTTTAACAATAATTCTGATCAAAATGTCAGAAGCTTATTCACCGCTTTGTGTCAAACCTTGGAAATAATTGGCTTTTATGAAGAGAAGGTCATGATGCATCAGTGGTTGCCTGGGCAATTTCTGTGTCAAGTATGAGCACCTCTGTGGAGTTTAAATACCTTTTCTTTAAAGCCAGGTGAATATTTGCCCCATTTAGCCCACTGCTCCAACAAGCTCAATCTCTGTTCGTGCTGATTTGTTGCCAAGGTACTCCCTTAGCAGGAGATGCTCCCGCTTTGCCGTGCTGCAGGCCTGGCACGGTGACAGCTGTGTCCCCAGGGAGCTGTCACAGGCATCACAAGGAGAGGAGGAACGCGCAGTGCATCCCAAAGTCCTAAATGCTCAGGGAGAGAACTGTAAGGTTACCTCGCCCCATCCCCCTATTCTTGCAGGATTACTTCCAGTCGTGTAGTCTCCAAACTAACTGGAAAGGTGTGAGGTCCTCACCTCTTCTCAGGGGGCAGCTGTTGCACAGGCCAAGCTGTTAGAACACCGAGTGAAGATATAATTTCAGTTTGGAATGATGTGAAACAGGGAAGAAAGGAAAAAATTCCACAGAGTTTTACTTTTTCAGGGTACTCATGTATCTTGGCAATGTTTATAAGTGGTTTAAAGAAAGTAGAAGTTTTGCTTGTCCTCAAAGAGTCGTAGAATCTTTAAGGTCAGAAAGGGCCTCTAGGATCATCAAGTCCAACCACTGGCCCGGCACTGCCACGTTCACCACGAAGCCGTGTCCCCAAGTGCCACAAACACACAGCTTTTCAACACTTCCAGGGGTGGCGATTCCACCACTTCCCTGAGCAGCCTGTTCCAATGCCTGACCACCCTTTCTGTGAAGAAATTTTGCTAATATCCAACCTAATTCTCTCCTGCCACAACCTGAGGTCATTTCATCTTGTTATGTCATTTGTTACCCAGGAAAGACTGACCCACACCTGTCTGCATCCTCCTTTCAGGGAGCTGTAGAGAGCAGTAAGGTCCTTCCTGAGCCTCCTTTTCTGGTCTAAAACACACTTTCCATACTCTCTACTTGTTGAAATTAAAAAAAAAAACAAACCACCAAGTAACAAAGGCCACCTCTCTTCAGCAATTAATTCACAAATATTTCAGTTCTCTCTGACTCTCCGAGCTTGATGCAGATGGATATAGAAATATGAAGAATACTAAGGTGATAGTAAGATTTTGGGTTAACAGGAACATGGGAAGATCAAACTCAGACTTCGGTTGGACCAGGAGGAGAGAGGGAAGGATGAGAAAGGAGTTTGTACAGACTGATTTAAAAGAAAAGCTACCACAAAAGTCCTAAGAAGAGAAAAAAAGCTCCTGAAAAACAAACAACCCTGAATGAATAACAAGCTGCAGAACTGAAAAAAGAAATTGAAGAGGGAGAAGAGTTATTATCTCTTCATGCACTGATCATTAAAACAACAGCATAAAAAGATTTAGAGCAGAGGACGAGCAGCAGCAATAGGATCAGAAGATCTCCTTGATGCAGAGAACTTCAGCGTTCACAGGCAGTGTTTTTCATGAGCTTAAAGGGGATAAAAGTAGGCAGATAGCTAGAAAAAGATAATGATTCCCATGAGTTTTAGTTATCCCATGAGGCTGGGAAGAGTAACTAAATATACCTGTATTTACTATGAAAAAACATCTATGGTGGGTTAATCCTCACTGGGTGCCAGGTGCCCATCAAACTGCTCAAAGAGTCCCCTCCTCAGATGGACAGAAAAGAAGAAAATACGATGATAAAAATCATCATGGTTCAAGGTATTTTAGTGGGGCAAAAGCAAAAACAGCGCACAGAATCTTGGTAAAGCAGAAGATTTATCCTTTACTTCCCATCAGCAAGATGATGTCCAGAGACAGAATCAGAGAAGCACAGAAAAATTTGGGTTGTAAGGGACCTTTAAAGGTCATCTTGTCCAACCCCTGCATTGACCAGGGACCTTTTTTACCTTTTTAAGTATCCAACCCATCCTTCTTGGGAAGCTGGGTTTCAGTTCACATAAAGGTTGCTGCAGAAGACAAATGTAGTAATGAAGAACGCCCTTGTCCTCCTTTCTCCTCACGTTTATTGCTGAGCAGATGTCATATGGTATGGAATGTCCCTTGGGTCATAGGGTTTTGGGTCCCCAAACCCACAGTTTGGGTCTGTGTTCCTGGCTGTGTCCCCTCCCAAGATCTCGCTCGTCTCCAGGACAGTGGATCAGGGGGATGCTGGAGAGATGTCACTGGTGCTGTGCCAGGGCTGCTCAGAGTAGCCAAAACACTGGGGTGTCATCAACACCCTTCTGGCTCCCAAAGCACAGCATGGCACTGGGAGTGCTGCTGTGGGGAAATTTAACTTCACTCCAGCCTGACGCAGCCCAACAGGTGAAACAGAAAATTACAGAGACAGGTTGCAACTACAGCCCATTAAATTTAAAAAAATGATAGGAACTGAGCTTAGGGAAGCCAGTGAAAGACAAGAAGCAGTGGTGATGGTAGAAGAGCAGGAGTAGAAGGTCTTGTGTGATTGTAATCACAAGTACAGAGCACCTTCCTTTCCTCTTTTTTGTCCTCACCGTCACAGGTACATACCTGTAATCATAGGTACATAAACAAAACCCCTCCTAAATGCACTTTTTAATAAAAAAGTACAA
>VZRQ01000970.1:130889-154158 GCA_013397975.1 Machaerirhynchus nigripectus | reverse complement strand
TCAGGTTAAATTTTTGCAAAAAAAAAAAAAAACAACAAAAAACCAAAAAACTACAATTTCAGAACTCCAGGGATGTAAAAACTTAGGCAGACTATCTTTGAAACAATTCCTTTCACTGGAGGTTTCTAAGAGTACGTTACATGAGGCAAGGATTCAGTTGTGCACTGTCACGGGGACCTGTGCTGTGGCTCAGAGGGCTGTGTACAAGCTCTCAGGTGATCATCCCGAGCCTTGTGCTGCAGTGGGGATGTGCCCACCTCAGTGACAGGACACCTTTGTGTGGTGTGACTGGTGCTGCTCACACAGCACGTACAATGCCCAGAGCCCGTGTCAGGCTCTTGAGAAAAAAAGAAAGCCTTCAAGGTGACAGACATGATGCTTGGGTTTTAAACCGTGTTGGGCGAACACTGGAATTAATTCTTGGGAATATTTAGGAGCACCTTATCGCAGCACTACGTGACATGAGCAATCACGAAACCTTTTCTTCACAAAGAGAATTACTGCTGAAGGGATCAGCTCTAATGGAGTAATTGACACATTTGCAAAATTGAAGAAAAACAACCCATTGATCCTTATCCCACTTATATCCACAAGGCAGCAAGAAAGTCAAGCTGCAGATTGCTGTATTAGCTGGAGAAGAGCTTGATTTGCCTTTGTATCCATTTTGGAATAACTGTTCTTATTGGAATTCTGTCTGACTGTGCAAGGTGAGATGGTTCAATTATTTAATCATGCCATCACTCTCAATTTGAAAGGCCAGTGCTAGAGCAAATGTGCTTTCTGTTTAATTTATACCAATACTTAACCTAGTTGGTCTGTTCCCTGTTTGCGTGTCTTCAGTAATGTATCAGAATGTAATGGTTATTTCCTCCATTTTTATATCTGTCAAATTTTATGAGTCTCATATTCCGTGGGTGGCTCTGAATATGAAAGCTACGCTCACCTCTATGTGATTTTCCGCAGACACAAAGATTCTGGGGGAAACAGAGATCGCTTTAAGTCTGTCCCCTTTAATACTGAGAGGCAAAGATTCGCAGTTGCGTTATGCATCTGCAAGTAATTTATAAATGCTTGTCCTGGCTGATTATTTCCGTAGTAATTTGTTTCATTCTGCAAGTACGCTAGCTTTCTGTCAGTATTCTCGTGACTGAAAGCCTTTCAAATACAGGATTTCTCAGCCTGTGTTGTACAGCCTAACAACATGTTCAGTTTCTGCCGTAGCCCTCCTAAGAATTCTTCTCGATGGCCGCTTAAAGTTTGAGTCTTCTTATAGAAAGTAAAATGTTAACAGCAGAAATGGAGGCAAGAAGACAAGAAAAGGTGTTAGTTTAGTTAGTTAGTTAGTTAGTTAGGTTGTTTGTTGGTTTTCCTAGAGAATATCCTTTACTTAAAGTCTGCTTAATCAAAAGTCATACAGAAAAACTTAAAAAGGTAAAACTGAGATGTGTTTGGAGAAACCTCACAAGTGAGACTAAGAAAGCATTTGTAGGGTTCCTATGTGTAACTATGAGGATCCAAATATTATTTACAGAATCCAAACCTTGCTTACAGAATGGGTCCCCACAGAAGGGACCACAGTGAGGTCATCTGCTCCCAGCTCCCTGCTCCAGCAGGGCCATCCCTGAGCACAGGGCATGGGATTTTGTCCAGAGGGCTCTGGAATATGCCCGGTGAGGGAGACTCCACACTCTCTCTGGTCTCTGTTCCAGTGCTCAGGCACTGCACAGGACAGAAGTTCTTCCTCATGCCCAGAGGAAATTCCTGGGTATCAATTCCTGCCCGTTCTTCTGGTGCTGTTGCTGGGCCCCCAGAGCAGAGCCTGGGCCCTGCTCAGAGCCCTCCCTGCAGACAGGGACAGACTGGGATGGGGACCTCTTTCAGTGCTCTCTGCTCAAGGCTGAACAGCCCCAGCTCCCTCAGCCTCTCCTCAAAATAACATGATCCTAAGGGTGATTGTGGAGTTGTACTTCATTATCCTTGGGAACACAAACACATACATATGGACCTGAGGCATGATGGGAAATTATTCTTATTAGTTAATTAATTCTTATGGAAAATTTTGATATAAAGTATATTATACCAAAAGTGAAACTCAGCTATATGTTGTCTTGAATTTTAAAAACAAGAGGTTCTGATTTAGAAAAGGCAAAAAATAATTCTAATTCCAAAATATCCTTCCATATTTTCTAAAAACATAGATGTTTTCTAACATATCCCAGATATAAGTCCATATTTAGGGAGAAAAACAAGACATGTCAATGAAATTAAAAATAAATGGAAGAGGTTGTAAAATATATGCTTTTGCCTTGTTATGTTTCTGATACGCTCTTGGTATTTCACAGAATTAGCTTTGCACTGGATCTGGAACAACTTTTCTCAACCATCCTCAAAAGATTAGTCATTTGACTGGGTGTGGTAGTTCAGCAGTTTAGAAAAACTCCTGGGACTGGCACAGAGCCCATAGTTGATAGGTTGCTAGGCCAGTTTTCCTTTTTCCTCATTAATCCTTATATCACTTCAAGAAAAATGAAGTTTTAATTTCCTCTTCTCTCCTTAGCTGCAGCAGAGGCAAGTAAATGAGCAGTTTTTTTGTAGTGCCTGGCACCTAACCAGCGTCAAACTGCGACACTGGGATAGTAAAACTTCCTGGAAATATTGTTCCTGGAAATCATGAGCAAGAAAATGCAATCCCACTGTAATCAAAATGTGTCTTTACATTATGATAACACTGTTTCAGAGAAACTGCAAGGAAGGAGAAGTCAGGTGAAGGGGTGAAGCTCTGAAAATATTTTGGCATCCTCTCTGGACATTTTGGAGTAAAATGTTTTGAACTTGTTTTTGAAGAAACTGGTCGAAGCCGTGCCTCTTCCTCTATATCATAATTTTTAAACAAAGGCTGAAATCTAAACATTTCAAAACATTAAAAAAATATGATTTAGAAGAGATCATCCTAATGCTTCAGATTTGTTATAATTTTAAGAAAACAGACTGAAATCCTGAGAGCAGTGTGGTGTTACTTCTCTGTAGTGTCACTTCCCAGCTGCTTTGTGGCCGTGATTGATCTTCAAACCCCAAAATACTCAAACAACCACTCTCTAAATGGTAGCAATCTTTCTTCCCATGCTCTTCTGTATGGAAATGGAAATGGTTGGAGTTACATCTCTTTAGTTCTGTGACATTAGTTTACAACTGTGCCTGTTCTGACTCCATGCCCATTGTGTTCCATGTCTGCTCTCTACTGTTTCGTCACACAAAATTGAGGAAACACCGCAGGGAATAGATCAGAGATTATTAACTAAAGCAAGTGAAGTGAAGTGGTGCTCAAAAGATCTATCTAAATACACCATTTATTTCTGGAAAAATAATAATTAAAAAAAAAGAAAGGCAGATTAAATCTGTGATAGAAGAAGAATGATCAACTCCAATATTCTTCAATGAGGTGACAGAAAACTATTAGCCCTCTAATTTTAATGCTTGCTTTCTTTTGGTTTGAGGTACAAAATAAACTTTAATTTCTAACTGTTACGAGAAGAATATTAAGGCAGCATGTTTTCTCATCTACTGACAGCAATCCAGCTGTCTTGCATGGTGGGCCACCGGTGCCATGGAGCAGATGGGAGGAGAAACACTGTGTGGCTCTTTCACAGAGCAAGGAAGACACAGGGGGGGCTTATTTCAGTAAAATCAGTGTCCTGACTTGTGTTTGGACCAGCTACATAATCCCAGACCAGGGCCACATGATGGAGAATCTTTTGTGAGTGCAGCAGAGTCACACTCCCGCAATATGAGTTCAAAGGAAGTTTGAAATAATATTTGCTAAGGATGGAGAACAGAGGCTGCAACTGTTTGCCCAATAAAACAAATTCAATATCCGAATGAAATTGGAACATATAATCAATATTGGCCTAGCGAGAAAAGAAACAATAATCTTGTAGCTCTTTGGAAAAGGCATAGCTTTGTTCACCTTCTGGTCATGCTGCAAAGCCATCTGTTTTTCTTCTGTTCTATTTTGTTAGAGATTTTAAGGAGGGTGTAGCTTGAGCTTGCTATGCCGCAGTGATGACCTATTATTGTTTGTCTCTGCACTGATGCTATTATTTCAAAGTAATGAAATTATTTCATAGGGATAAGTATGCAGGAAGGAGTGCAGAGGAACAAGGAGTACAGAGCATTGGTTTTGCAGAAATAAAAGAGCTGGTATAAAAGGACCACATCATTAAAAGTGCAGGCCAGTGGAAATGACAACTTTAAGATCAAAAGTTCCTGAGAGCTGCCCAGAGACTTGCCATGGATTTTATGTATATGGCAACATTTGTAGAAAAAAGGGAGACCTAGAATCAATATGATTTTCTTACTTTTCTATGAAATTTGACATAATTAATAATATTTATGAACATTTCTCTTTTGTTTTCAGTCCTTCCCTCTACCCTTAAGTGAACTGAATTTTCCTGAGGTATTTTGAAACCTAAGAACCTAGTTAAACTGTACATTTCATCCTTAAATTCAGAGTCAAACGGGGATTAAAAGCTATTGTTGGAAGTCCTTCTACCCCTGGGAGCTCTTAGTTTGAGGAATACGAGAGCTCTAGTAGGGCATGAATTACACAGGTAGACCAGAAAATGGAAATTTGAGAAAAAAATGTTGTTGTCTTCTTCAGGAGTGAAAAGTTAATCTGCTCATGGGGGCCTTGACTGGAAAGGAGGGACAGAAAAAATGGGGAAATGGAGAGCTCAGGACACAAAAACCACTGGGACGATGTGGGGAAAAAAAGAAAACAATATCCGTCTGCAGTAAAGAAGATAAAGGAAAGGAGAAATGCCAGAGAGGGGCCTGATACTTACTCTGTTCAAGAAAGAGAAGAAAATGAGGATAGACTGGTTTTTTAATTGAATATCTTGTCAGTCTCAAGCAGGAGTTTCACTAAATTAACTAAGAAAGAAGGGATTATTTTAGATATAGGAGTAAAACTCGATATCCACTGCTCTTGGAACAAAATGACAAAATGTCACATATGTAACCTTATCTCTGCAGAGCCTAGATTGCAAGCTTTTATTTGGGCATATGAGGTATTTCTCATGTTCTGTGAGTGACAAGGATATTGCCTATCTATTTATGTCTTTCTGCACAGTATCTGTCACTGACTCTACATTTAACCACCGTGGCTTTCAAAAACGGCAAAGTCTAAATGGCAAGGTAGAAAGTTTTGAGTTTTTCTCCTAGTGTATTTTGCATGCCAGTAGTGGAACAGGCATGATGCATTTCAGTTCTGAATAAAGGCTGCTTAAGAGGTCAAAAGCACAAAAAAAATTGCAAAATAATCAGACTGAAGTGATATTTTCTGAGTGATGACTGCAAAACAACAGGTAAAACTGCAGAAAAGATTCAGTGGCAAAAAATCTTTCCAGTGTCATGTGAACACGGCAAGTACAGATGCATAACAAAGTTATATTCTGATTTTTTTCTTATAAATAGGTTTTTACAACCAGGCCCATTAGTTTGCTTGTGTGCAGAGAAAAGAACTGATTTTAAAAGACCATCTTAACCAGAAGGTTTGCAAATGGTTTCAGATATTCTTTCCATTCTCTCAGCACAGATTTAGATGCAGTAGGTGTTGTAAAGAATGCTAAGGCCCTCAATAATCACAAACATCCCCTCGGTATTTTTTGCCCTGCTTGGATACCAAGCAGTGAAAAACTCTCTGAAAGTGCACCATGCTTCCAAATGAGAGTTTCCAAAGTGAGCCTCGCAGAGATCCAAATGTGCCATTTAACATAATTCCTCGCCCGCTGCCGAGCCGTCCGCGGCGGGTGCGGTAACGGCTTCCCTGCCACGGAATGCTAATGTAATGTGCAGCGCTGCCATTTGGAAATTTAACTGGGAGTCAACTTTCAGTAAGCCATTTCTCCTTTCTGATAGGAAGGTTTTCTTTCAAAATGGACCTATTTGTGTAAATTGCAGGCAGGCCTGGCTATTTTGCGCAGTTGAGGGAAAGCAGGGTAGTGCTTTTTATGGAGTAAGCTATCGGGCAGATTCACATTTGACACAGAGTGCGCTGAGTTATCAACTTTCTCCAAGGGCAATCATATATCTTGTGCATCCAGAGCGAAATTAAATCTGACATTTCATTTAAAGCCTGAGACACCCTGATGCTAAAGCAGAGCATGAGTGGTAAGAGAAGGAGGGCGTTCAGTTTTTCTGGATGGATGTTTCTGTTCCTGCCCTGCTTGTCTGGGTTGTAGATAAGGTCTAATTGCCCACCATCATCCTATATTTTAGCCAGATGGAAATCTCAGATTTAATTCTTTTCCAATGACACTCCTGACTATGTTAGTTGTTGCCTGGCAATTTTAAAGAGGACTAATCTGAGCTAGCTTCAGGTGGCATTGTAACCATCATTATTTATGTAGAATGTTGTGAAGATTTCTTTGGTTATCCCCACAGCCCTCACATCACGCCTGGTAGTTTGCAGCTGAAAATGCAGTCCCTGCATTTCCCAATCTCATTCAGTTCAAAATCTTTATATCTCATTCTCGGTGTTCATTGCAGCCAATATTTTCATGCTCTCAACCTCAAATTAAAAAACAGACTCTTTTGCTGAGGTGGTGGATGGGTAAAGGTCACCAGCACGGGTAAGGCAGAGGTCGCATAAAAAACTTATCCCTCATTACAGCCATGGAAATATTCCGTTTCTTGACTGGTTTGTGATATTTATTGAAATAGACTCATAAATTCTCAAAATTTACACAGTATCACCCAGGAGTCCTAGGATATAATCCATATCTATGGAACTAGGCTGAAATTCTGTGTTCATTCCACTTTTATTATGTTATTTTCCAGCGAAAACTGGATCAACAGTGATGACCCAGTCCCAACAGAAACATCCACAGCAGGATGTAATTTCCTAGGTACTTCGTAGCAGAATTACTTCTGTATTTTTACACCTCCTCAGCCATGCCATCCTGGGTCTGTTGTGAACACTGCTGCATGCAGCATGATTGTTATGAAGGAGTATTTTTTCCCATTAAGAATATTGTTCATGGCAGTAAACGCTATTGCTAAGGACGAAGCCCCTTCATACATGCTTCTATTGTTTCCTTCATTATACTTCATTTCACGTGTCACAGGCATGCACACCTCATACATCTTAATTATTTGATTATCGTCCAAGATGGAGATATCTTTCCTGCCTCTAAGGTGGGGGAAGTTGAAAGGAGTGGGAGTATAAACAGAAATAGAGGAATTCATGCCTTATATAAAATTTTTTCCACATTTCTTTCCCTATTGATTTTTCAAAAGATAATTTTTATGGGTGTAGTGTGAGCTGCTTTCATTAGGAACCCATTGATTGTTAACCATTATTATTTCTTCAAATCTTGTAAATGGGAGGGAAAAGATAGACAGGAAAAAAGAGGGTCAATATTTTATTGCTTTAATGTTTGTTAATTGCCCACTTTGAGCGCTTCCTTTAACATTTTTTTCCTGATAAAAACCCTGGGATTTTTTTTTTTTCCCAATGACCTCCTTGCTTTTATTAAGGTCAAAGAGAGAATGTTTATTCCTTCATGAAGAGCAACCTTGGATTGATTGAATGGAATAATATCCCGTTGAACCCTTTTATTGCTAAGTGGCCAGTCTTTCAATTGTGTTCTCACTAAACCTTGTTGGAAAAAGCAGAAGAGCTATTGTTCATTTAACAACATCACCCACCACTGTATATTCTGTTGGAGAGTCCCTGTTAGTTGTGAAGTTATCCCTTCACATGATTTCCTAGAAAGATTTCCAAGAAAGGTGAAACCTGCAAAATGCTGCAAAATTACAAGTTCTTGCTTTTCTAGTGTTGACAAAATTCACCTAAAACTTCTTTTTCAGGCTAAGGAATTTGGCATTGACTCAAAAGTCTTTTGGCCTATGCTGAAGGACTCCTCAATTTTCACATTTCCCTGTCTGCCTTGCTGTCTCTGCAAAGATGTGTAGTTGTTAACATACTAATACTATAGACCCTGGAAGTAAAATAAAGAAAAAAATCCCCAAATCTCATGTGGGAACCAAGAGAGGACACTGGGCAAAGCCCACAAGGGCACCTAGGCATTCTGTGCCCAGCAGAGTTCCTAGCAGGGTTCCATGTTCCTATGGAAGTGGTGGGAAGGGTTAGGCACCTACAGCTGTGTTTCCAGGCAGTCAGGCAGATGCTGAAGACAAAAAGAACACCTGAAACATCAAAAAAATGTTTGTGATCTCCTCCCATTGCTGGGTTTGGATGACAAAGCCTGGAGACCTGAATAAGGTCAAGACACGCTTTCCTAAAATATCTGAGGTCCAATTCCATCCTTGACTGGGAGCTCATGTTTCTTGTTTTAGGCTTTTTTTTAACAATGCATCCCCACATATATTTATCTCTTTGCTCACTGACATGTGAAATCTTGCCTCCTTTGTTACATACTTGAGCAGGAAGAACAGAGGCACACACATCACTTTTTTCTTAGAAGCATAGAGTCACAGAATGGCTTGGTTTGTAAGGAATCTTAAGGATCACTGTGTTCCATCCCCCTGCCATGAGCAGAGACACCTTCCACTATCCCAGGTTGCTCCAAGTCCCATCCAACATGGCCCTGAACGTTCCCAGGGATGGGGCATCTGTTTTGACTCTGCTTGCCAAAAGCCAGGCATTCCCTAGGAACCAGGAGTTTGGGATTTGCAACCCTTCCACAAAGAGAGGTGTGGAAGATCATTTCTGCTCTGTCTAAGCATGCAGAGCACAGAGTTGGCTCGGAGCAGGATGTGGTGCTCCCATCGGCCTCATTACTGATGGAAATTGCTGTGGTTGCTCAGCTCAGTGCTTGTGGCATGCTGGAGGTGAGTACATCTGCAGGGCATGGTTTTTCAGAAGATTTAGGCATGAAAAGATGAATGAATTCTATTTCGAGTCTCCTGCTGATGTTTTTTCTACTTTGGTTTGTCACGACAGGGAGAAATTAAATGACCTCAGTCCTTGTGTACTCAGGCAATTAAATTCTACGCAAAGTTGAACCCCAGACACCTCTGTGCTTCTGTGCATCAGGTGCTGATACGTACTCTTTTCAAGGCCATAAGCACTATCTGCAACGGATCAAGAGATTTCATCTGGAATTACTCACTCAGCCTGTGTCCTCTGCCTGACAGAAGCTGCCACTGCCTCTCCACAGCTGCCAGTTTCACTTGCTCCTTGAAGGATGGCCTGGCTTTTAAGGGCATGTCTACATTGTCAGCTGCAGACAGACACATGCTGTGCTCTGAGCTGGAGCTGCCTTTCCCTGGGAGCTGTGCAGAGATGTAAATGCCAAACTGTGTGCCATGCTAATGAGTCCAGCTGAGTGACATTGTGTCCTGCCGGGCTTTAGGCACATGCATTCCTTCCAGGGAGAGCACTGATGTAGTGATCAACATCCGTCTTAAAACAACATTATTTTGTTTGGTGTCAGGGAGAAAAAGTATTAGAGAGACGAATAAGATTTTAAAATAACAAACCGTGGGAATATATATTTAGTCTTATGTTTCCAATTTGACATGTCACTCTGAGTCAGGTTAGATAGGCTTTGATCCCCCAAAAGGGACTTTTTTAATGTCCTAACAAAGCACCAGTTTTCTTACAGAGTGGAGTTCATGTTAGTGTTATGGTTCCCTTTATTTTTTGCTGATGTCCACAAGCCAACATTGCAATCTTTAGGTTAATACCAACAGCATGAAACCTGATCTTGTTTCAAAACCAGACTGAGCAACACTAAATAAATATTCAAAGTGTAGGTCCTGTAAACACGATTCAGCATGCTACTACAGATACCATTTTAGTGCTTAATTTGAGAATTATATGCTTTAAATCAAGCCTGGGATACCCACAGACCCTGCACTCAGCGCCACGTGAATCTGAAGGGATTTGATGGCCTGGAGGAGAATGGAATAAAGCTGTTGTGGCTCCTTACTTGGAGTACTACCCCTTGAGTAACTAATAGAAAAAACAGTTTTCAATTTTCACTAGGTAATTCATCTGACTGTTGCCTAAACTGCTCCCTAGAGAGAAACAGTTTTGGTAGAAAAACTGTTTGTGAAATACACATCAATATACTGACAGCCACCAAAAAAAAAAAAAGGACTCAATGTATTTGACACATGTCACATTAATGAGCACAATTCATATTAAGAGTTTGACATTTCCTAGCTGAAGAACTTGATTGGTCTTTTCTTGTTATTTTCCCCAAACAAAGCTTAGCATACCAATTGTGCCTGCAGTGATGGGGCACCTGTTTATAAATGTCTCAGTGCTGCCTCTCGGGTGAGCGTGTGGAAGCGTCAGGTACAAAGCAAAGTGAAGCTCGGCTTGGCAGGAGGATTAAGCCATTAAACAGTCTGTGAGCATAAAGTTCTCTGTACCTGCTCTCTCCTCTGCACTGCTGCTTAACCAGCAGCAAATGTGTGCTGTAATTGCCACATCGTATGCCTGCACGCTCCTGCCCTGGGTTAGCGTAATAAACACCCTAAATCACATTATGCTGTGTATCAGTCGCTCAGCATTCAAGATCTGTTCCTTGCTAACCTAAAATTATGACTTATCCCTGCCTTTGATTTTCTCTATTGACTGCTGGCTGTTTCTGTAAGGTTACTGTGGAAACAGGAAGAGGATCCAAGGATAGCAGTTTGTCTGTGGCATGTCTGTGCATCCGTATGTCACATCTATATGGCCTAGAGGTGTTGACGTGTAAGAACAAACACTACAAGAGGAAGGGTTTGCGAGTTAGGAGAGTGCAGCAATCACTGTTCTGTCAGCGTTAAAATGCGAGGGTTCACAGCTGGCAGGAGTCTTAAACACCAGTTTTCCTGAAGGATGTTCTATGACTCCTTATTCTGGACTAGGAGGCAATATTCACATCTGCAAAATCCTGCAAAATAAAGCAGTCTTTTCTCAATTTCTTTTTCCCAGCTGGAGGGTTAGAAATCTTGATTCCTCTCTCGTAGTGATATCCACCCTCTGCAGGTCTCAGACAGTTTGTGTAACCCCGTCCCCACCTTAAAAATCAAGCGGAAGAGGCTCTGAATGCAGTGCCCAGCTCTCCTACCTTGGCTTCACTGTTCAGATCCTTGCACTCAGTGGGAAACCCAGTCCCACACTCAGTCCTGGATGGATCCAGCCTTCAACATCAGTTCCTCAATTTCCCACCAGTCAGGGGAAATAAGGACATGGCCTTAGCCATCAGATTTGTTCAGTCTACAATTCTCACCATTTGATTATTACCAGCTGTTTATTTTTATCTGTCAAACTGTCAGATGCTGAGGACAGACTATTAAAAATTACTCTGAATGAGGAATATGGTAGGCACCTGTTAGTTTGGGATGATTTAGCCCAATTAGTATTACATGTCCCGTGATGAGATGAATTTCCTTCATAAGGTAGATGGACAAGATGGATAGCTAAAATTTATCTTGTCCCCTGACTCAGCCTGCCTGTGTCTGTGCTCTGGGGGCAGGTTTTAGTGCTCTGGGGGCAGGTTTTAGTACTCTGAGCTCCTTTCAACTGCTGATGTTCGCTGTCTGACTTTCCTGGAAAGGTGACTGTAAATCCTGAAGGCAGGAGCTGGAACTGAGTGCACAACATTCCAGTAAGTCTGAAAACACAGGTCTCAATTCCCTGCTGATGTTGTATAACAAAGAGGTTTTCCTGCTAATTCCATCAGAGAGAACATCTTCCTGCACAGAGCAGAGATTATAAAAATACCTTCAAAACACAGAATATCCTGAGTTGGAAGGGACTGACAAGGATCATCACAGTTCAGCTCGTGGCCCTACACACAACAGTCCCAAGCATCACACCATGTGGCTGCTGTTCAAACACTTTTGAGGTTAGTGCTGTGACCACTTCCCTGGGGAGCCTGTTCCAGAGCCCAGCCACGCTCTGGGGGAAGAATCCCTTACTGACAACCAACCTAAGCCTCCCCTGACACAACTTCATGCAATCAAGACTCAGCTCCATGACATCACGCCTTGAATATATCGTGATCAGGAGGAGATTAGGGCTGTCTGCGTTGAAGCTTGGTGTGACTAGGTTCTTGCTGGTCTGCTCTGCTATGAGGTGGAGAAGCAGCTTTGTCAGGATTCCCGGCCTGCTCTGCTGCCTCTCTGGCTGCCCTGCTCTGCAAACATGTGCAAGGATGCACAACACAGCTGGCAGAGCAACTGGGAATTGGGAATGGATTTAATCTCCCTGTGCACTATGTGAAAAACATTCTCTTTTACTTTACCTGGAAGTGGCTGGCTCAGTCACATTTTTGCTCAATTAACTCATTGCTTCAAGAGCATTGTGGCCCAGGAGAGGAGCTGCAGGATGCAGAGCTGGTTTATCTACCAGATAAGGGCTTAGAGAGGCCAGCAGAGACTAGCATTTCTTCCTGTGAAGCACTGCTGCAGAGCTCCTTGTTTCAGGCAGCCTGAATGATTTGTTGGAGCACACGAAGGAGTGGTGCCAGAGCCCACAAATCAATCTCAACTCTAAACCATCAGCTAGAAGCTGAAATTGGTGTTCTCAGAAGATATATTCCAGTTTCATACATGGGGAGGCAGAGTCACAGTGCTGTAGCAGCACAGACACCCTCCTGCAGTGAAATCAGTGGCAGCTGGAGATCTCCTGGTGCTTGGTTCATTTTCCATAATCACCTTTCCTTTGTGTAGGTGCAACTAGTGGGTGCAACTGAAACCACCTCTCATTTTCTGTGACAGCACTTGCTGAGCAGAGTGATTCAGGCAACAGAAAGCATCACCTGAGTGTTAGTGAGATCCAGCCTCTGCCAGGGCCTCACCGCCCTCACCACCACCACAGTAAGGAATTTCTCCCTAATATTTAATCTAAATCCACCCTCTTTCACTGTGAAGACATTCCCCCTTGCTGTGTCACTCCAGGCCCTTGTCAAAAGTTCTTCTTCAGCTCTCTTGTGCCCCTTTACGTGGTGGAAGTTGCTCTGAGGTCCTCCTGCAGCCTTGTATTCTCCAGGCTGAGCCATCCCAGCCTGTTCCCCTAGCAAAGACTTTCACTCCCATTTGTGTACCCAGCTGGAAAGTCTCAGTGCAATTCTCACAAACTTAGGATAAAAGTTAAAGAGACAAAACGATAAATGAGTGTAAAGAATTAAGTGTCTCCTTTGGAAACCCCTTCAGGTCAGGGGTAAAGCCCATAAAAAATTGTATAACAGTCAATGCAATTATCATTTTCATTTACAGCTTTAGGCACGTTGGTACTATAGATGATTTACTATGACAAATTCTATTAAAAACTAATAAAACAACGCTCTTTAGGGTGGGATTTATAGATGAAATTTTGAATCAACCAGACTATTAGAACCAGAATGTTAGTCAGTTAAAAAAAAAACCCCACCAACTAAATTGGATTAATTAAAAGGGTATTTTGTGTACAAAAAGAAAGTTTTAAATATTCTCAGCTGGATGCAAATCAGTCTTTATTTTGACAAAACAGGATCCACATGTTGTCCGGGGGGTTGTGAAATATTCACTGTCTGCAGAACGTACTCTGTTTATATGTTTATAACTATCAATTGCTGTATCAGTTTCTAGATAGAAGTATGCCCTATCTCCAAAATCTCACAATGGGGGCTCTGCCTGCATCTTTACAAGCAGCAGTATCAGGGCTTTCCTGAAGAGTTGCATCCCAAGAAGGTGTGAATTCACCCAGTGCCATATGGTTAAATAGGCAAGCACAGTAAACACTGGTGTCTTTGACAAAATATGCTGCATTTCCAAAGTTTCTGCCTCTGGCTACGGAGGCTCTGCACATCCCTTCTGCCACCACCATCACCACCACCAGCGAGGGAGGCTGAGCGTGTGAGGCTCACTGCCCCTCTCTCAGCAGTTCCATGGTGGCAGTGGAAAATGGAAAGCCGCATTTTACAGAGGCTGTGAGGACATATGACACCTTCTCTGCTGCACCAGAGTGCTGTCAGTCTGTCCACGTGTTGGCACGTGCACCAAAAGTTCCTCCCTGAGCACCCCGAGTAAAAGGGTTCTCCAAGACTGACTGTGCTGGTCTGAGTTGGTAGCACTGAAAAAGGCTTATTAAGGCGAAAAGCTGTGTTGGAGACAGGCAAAACAAAAACCAAACCCCAGCCAAACTGGCCACCGAGCCTTTCATCCAGCCTGAAATGGCAGCACGTGTGAAAGGTACCCACGGATTAAAAGTGATTGCCCTGAGTTTGACTTCCTAGGGCAATCACACCGTCTGGGAAATAGGGAAGGGGTCCACTCACAGTGGAGAAAGGTGTTAGTAAGCAGAGAGGTGGGAAGGACGCCAGCCTCTAGGGGGTGTGGAGAGGCAGGTAACACATTACTTGAAGAACATACAGGGAGAACTTTATTTAATTTAGAAATTGCAAAATCTTCTCTCTGTTGAAAGTCTGAAAAAAAATTCTAACAGCATTGGAAGTAGGTGTTTTGGTTCATTTGTTTTTCTCCAAACCCTTATGTTACAGAAGAAAACAGATATGAACTAAACCACTATACTTAATATTTCTAAACTTTCTCTTTTTTTCCTTTTTTTTCTTTTTTCTTTTTTCTTTTTTTTTTTTTGCCCCTTTCTTTTTTTCTAGCGAGTTCCTGCAATAAATTCAACGCTTGTTTGTCGTAAGATGAGTTATTTGTCCAAAGGAAATTCAGATCCAGGGAACAACTGTAATGAAAACGCACAGTAAAGCCATACTAACACAACATCAGTGAAGGGAAATTTTATGCCTTACTAAAACTGATGCTGTGAGTTATCCAGTTATGTAAAATCAGACAGAATGAGTGCAGAACAGTGAATTGTATAGCACTAACTGCAGCTCTGGGCCAGGATGCAGTGTCTGTGCACAGTAAATACACAACCCAGAAGAATGGCCTCAGTCTCAAGGTGTTTTCACTGCATTTGCAGATGCTTTGGTCAAACTGCAAGTAAAAAGAAGGACATGAATCAGAGTGGATATGCATATGAAATACAGGTATGGTAGACTTAATGATGATTGCAGTATGGAAAAGTGATTTTGGGAGGCAGAGAGAGAGAAGGGACAGCTGAGGAGCAAACACTGTGTCATAGCATTAAGGCATCAGTTTGAGAATCATCACACACGTGTGCAACCTGAACTTGCCTGTGCCCTGTTCTTCCTGTTGGTAAAGTGCAAATAATGACAAATAATGACATCTTCTGCCAAGTGTTTTGTTTGATGTGTGTGGATGCATGGTGTAGGAATGTGAATAGGGTTTGGCCCTCCTTAAGCAGATGCAATTGCTTTTCTGGTTTGGGAGAGGAGCACTTCACTGACTCAAAAGTTGCAATATTTGATGGCTTGAGTACTTGGCGATTTGCAAAAGCCGTGTGTGCTTTGCTGACTGTGTAAAGGTAACAGCTCAGGGCTGAGTGTGTGAACAAGAGAGGATGAGCACACAAACCAACCTTTGTTTAGGATGAAGCTGGGTTTAGAGCCAGATAAGGGATGAGGCTGAGAAGAAGCAGATCCTGCGAGGTGGGATAGTGCTTTTTTGCCCTGGTGATGTCCTCCCTTACAGGTGTAAAACTCCCTCCCAGGGGAGAAATCAGGACTTTCCCTTGTAAGCCTGAAGATTTTCATGACTTCTGTTGGGGTGTAACCAGCTCACCTATGTTGGTGTGAGGAAGAGAGGTCTTGTCTCTCATAAGGGCTCATAAACCATCAAAGAGCCCTGAAGCGCCCCCAGACTCACCTCTGGGGCCTTCCACCACAGGACAGTGTAAAACTGCCTCCCCAGAGGATGTACCTGGGCATTCCCACATAAATCTGAGATTACATTAACCCACTGAACTCTGTGCTCCACGGACTTTCTCCTACTCCGACCCATCAAGGCTGATGCCTTTTCCTGGTCTTAAAATCAAGAGGCGAACAGGGTTAGAAGGGGAAAAGGGCATTACCTTGGTATTTATTGTAAGGATCCTTAGGTGCACCACGACCAGGTCGAATACACCTCCATGCACTCCCGCAATGGCCACCCCAATCCCCCTCCTCTATATCTGGTCTTACATTCTAGGTCTTACTAATTAGCATATCTATCAAAAATTCCCCAGTGAGAGGCTCGAATGAGCCCCCCTCCCCAAGGAACCCTCCCCTGGATGGTTCTATCTTAGTTTACAAAATGTGTTCTGGAGAGGACCTTGGGGTCTGGGCACACTGGCACCCTAACTACAAAGCCTCTAAAATGTTTAGTCTCTTAGCTTAACAAACAAGTCCAAGAATGTAGGCAAAAAGCACCGAGAATACAGAAGCTGCAAAAAGGTATAACAGGGGTATAAAAGAAAAGACAAAAATCATCATGGCATCAGGCAGTGACCATCACTGCCACCAACGGGCACTGAAAGTGCAGCAATCAAGTCTTGTAGCTGGATCCACAGGTGGGAAGATCTTTTTGTTCTTATCCTTTCTTTCTCTTTCTTCCTTTTCCCTTATACATTTTCCTAGGTGTTGTTTTTATGCTTTTATATTGTTCCATCTGTATAGATAATAATAACCAAAATGGCTACATACCTGTTTTCCATGGCAACCAATTGCTCTGAAGTAAACCCTACATATATATATTTACAAACACTGTTCATTGAGTGCCTTTTCACCCTAATCCACTCCAAGGGATCTATCAAAAAGAACCTGAGTTACCCTCACCTTCAGGGAGGGGTCGTAACTATCCCAAGAAAATTTAAAGCTTTGCTTAGTTAAATTTAGGTTATTTATCTAACATTAATTCCCCTCATGCACATACACAGGGCACTATTAAAACTGCAGCTCAAGGTATTATTAAAACTGAAACACTGTGTTTTCACATAGTTTTTTGTGTAGTATTAACATAAATTGCACTTCACGTAATTTCTTTCCAAATCACTTTGGGGTACCAAATCTGTCAGCCTGGCTTTATTCCAGCTTTTTCCCATGCCAGTGAGAATTCTTGCTCTCCCTGAAGTCTTTTCTTTCATACGTTTATGGGGGGTGTTTTCTCCCCCTTCTCTCTATTTAGCTGTTCTATGATTGCTTTTTCCCCCCAGAGAAGTTTTCTTTTATTTTAATATTAAATGATAATTGTGTAGAAGAACCAACCTTGCAGATCCTTATTGCATCTAAATAAGTTCACCTGTGCAGCTGTACTGAAAAATAGCCTTGCCTTAGAGCCTGAGCTGGTGTTCCTGCATCTGCTTTTCCATTGTCATTAGTGGGAACGTTTCCTGTGTAAGATGCATTTCACAAAACCCCAGAATGGGTTAAGGCTTGAAGGGACCACAGTGATCTCATCTGGTCCCAGCTCCCTGCTCCAGCAGGGCCATCCCAAGAGCACAGGGAACAGGATTGTGTTCAGAGGATATCTGCTCTGGAATATCCCCAGAGAAGGAGATGACCTCTCTGGACAATCTGTGCCAGTGCTCAGTCACTGCCCAGGGCAGAAGTTCTTCCTCATGTACAGGGGAACTTCCTGGGCATCAATTCCTGCCCGTTCCTCTGGTGCGGTTGCTGGGCCCCCAGAGCAGAGCCTGGGCCCTGCTTGGAGCCCTCCTTGCAGACAGGGACAGACTGGGATGGGGTCCCCTCTCAGCTGTGTCTCCTCTCGAGGCTCAACAGCCCCAGCTCCCTCAGCCTCTCCTCATCAGGGAGATGCTCCAGTCCCTTCACCACCTTTGTCACCCTCTGGACCAACTCCAGGAGCTCCATGTCTCTGTCATCCTGAGGAGCCCAGACCTGGGCACAGCACTCCAGATCTGCCTCACCAGGGCTGAGCAGAGGGACAGGATCCCCTCCGTGACCTGCTGGCACCCAGGATCCCATTGTCCTTCCAGGCCCCCAGGACACAGCTGGCTCATGGACAGCCTGTTGTCCACCAGGACCCCCAGGCCCTTCCCCTCGAGCTGTCCCAGCAGGTCATCCCCAGCCTGTGCTGCTGCCTGGGGCTGTTCCTCCCCAGGTGCAGGACCCTGCATTTGCTCTGCTGAATTTCAGCAGGTTCTTCTCTGCCCCTCTCTCCAGCCTGTCGAGGTCCTTCTGAAGGGCTGCACAGCCCTCTGTGGTATCAGCCACTCCTCCCAGCTTTGTGTCATCTGTGAACTTGCGGACGTGAACTTGGTTTGTGAACTATAACTTTACCTGATACTTTTTCAAAAGCACTTTCATGAGTCCCTGGGTCTTACAAGCTGTCTTTCAGTGGAGAAAATACCTGGAAGTATTCATAGCATTTCTTGTGGAGCTCTGCCTGACATTGCCCGCATCGTGCAACGAGGTCTGCATTTTGGATCAAGGATAATGGGCTGTTTGAAGTCAGGACTGATCATCAACAGTCCCCTCTGGCTCTCTTTTGATAAACAAAACTTCTCATCATCAATTTTTAAAACAATCTTACAAATAGCAGTCAGCCTCAATAGACGGATGAGATCTCATTTATTTCGCACTCCTTACATATCCTCTGCAATACTTATATTTTTACATTGTGTAGGTCTATTTAGGAGTTTTGTAGCAAAGCATTATCACCAGAGAATTCTAGGTAATTTAAATTGATGACATTTCTCTGGTTTGACTGACGTTATTGTTTACATTTTTTAAATAATTAAAGTACCGTATGTCTGGCAGAATTAAAAAAATAAAATACATAAATTTTAACCTTCATTGTTCTGATTTTACATTATAAAATCAAAGCAAAATAAACCTTCCAAATGTCTGAAAAAAAAAAAAGGAAAACATCTCTTCAGGTAGTTCAAATTAAGGTGGGCAAAGTCAGTCCATGGTTTTAAGTTTCTTTACATTCACCTTGTGACCCAGGGTAGAAAATCACTGTGAAAACTCAAAGTCAGAATTCTTCCCTTGTGGTTCCAGTAAGTTTCTCAAAAAACATTTTCACTTACCCTGCATTTAAAGTGTATTTTAAGTAAAACGTTCAAAGGAAACAACTGCTTCACTTAACAACCTTGTTAAAAAGTTACAGCAACTAGTTAAAGCTAATGATGCATATTCCATTTATTGACAATTCATGGAGACAGCTGCCTTTGGAGGGGAACTATTTACACCTATTTCAGAACTACACTAGGACAGAATTAATTATCCACAGGACTTCTTGTGATCTGTATGTACTGTTCTTAATCAGGGGAAACCAAAGTGGCTGCCTAAGTAAGATGCTGCACTTCTGTGTGGTCAAACCCAGGTGAGACACACCCCGGGTCTAGGGCAGTGAGGTAAACATGTGACAAAAGCCTTTTTCACAGACCTATAGAATCATTTAGGTTGTAAAAACCTCTAAGGTCATTGAGTACAACCATGAGCACAGCACTTCCCAGCCCACCACTAAACCAAGTGCCACATCCTCACGGCTTTTAAATTCCTCCAGGGATTGGGACTCCACCACTGCCCTGGGCAGCTGCGTCAGGGCTGGACAACCCTTTTTGCTGAAGATTTTGAGAGATTCCTTGACTTCAACATTAGCTATTTTCACGTCCTGTCTGGGCACTGAACATGGGTAATTTATCCAGCTGAATTATCCAGTAGATGTGAAATTTTGCAAAGTGACAAGTTTTGATCTTGCAGCAACTTTTAGTCTTTTAGTCTTTTTAGTCCCAAGGGCTTCAGCAGATGGGGATTTGTGCCTGAAGAGTCAGCCTCACTTGCTGTTTGGAAGGGAGCAGTGTCAGCTTCACAAAATAAAAGTTGAAAAGATGGCTGAAACCAGTAATTCTTTAAAACTTCCTGTATGGGGGAGCAGAAAGTGAGCGTAAATACATCTGGGATGGATTTTATGTTTGCTTTTAAATTCTGAGCTCCATTTGAATAAGAACAATCTCTAGAAAGGCAAATATTCCTTTGGCCTTCTGCAGTAGATACTTCAAAATTCTTCTTTGTGTAACCTGCCTATTTCTGACTTGTAATGAAAGTCAATACTTTCTGTTTCTACCACTGCACATAATACCTAGTAACCAGCTGTGAAGTCCAGGTGCTTTCATTTTCCCCCCGCAGAAAGAAAGAAAAAATTAAAAAAAAAAAAAATCTTTCCAATTCAATCCTTATAGAAACCTGAAATATTAAATCTAGTGAAGTTATCGTATTCTTTTATTAAGGAGGTCATTATTTTCCTGAGGCTTTTTCATTCATCCTCAAAGCTGAATCCTGGCATTTACTGAATCAAGTGCTGGTTACAAATTAGGAAAGAAAGGAGCAAAATGAGATGCAGTCTGGAGTCTCTGCTTGAAGGCTGAAAGCTTAAATACCATTTTGGGTACAAAGCCATGCTGAACTCCATATGTCATTGCCTTTGCAAAGTAGCTTTGCAACCACTTTTCCAGTTCATGTGGGTCACTGCTAACAAACCAGCATATGGCCCCTTCAGCTGGAGTCTGCTTTGGTAATGAACATCTCCCACACCTGCTCATGTTTCACATCAGTAAACGAAGCTCCTCGAACCAGGTGGGGATAATAAAAGCTCAGAGGGAGTGGAATTAAAAAAAAAAAAAAAAGTGGATGAGACGTGTGATGAGATCAGTGGCTCGAAAGTGGCTGAGGGGGGTGATTTCCAGTGTCCACAGCTGCAGTCCCTCTGTGACGTGCCCAGAGGAATGGGATGCAGTGCTCAGGCCACCTGGCTCCACTTGGATCATTGCTGTGCTTTTCAAGTCTGACAGCCCTTGACCCAAACTGGCCACGTCCACAATTTCTGTAAGATGTAGGTACTGGCACAAATATCCCCACTTTTACACAGAGGTATCTTATGGAGTGAAATACTTTCTTCACAATAGAGGGAGCAGACCAAGTTTTAGAAGAGCCATGGAGAGCTGCACAGCAGAGAGAAAGGAAGAACCACAGCTGAGTTGCAATCTCAGCAGGTCCAGCTGACTTTAGGCCAGACCATGGAACCCAAGCTGTCGTTTAGGCAGGAAAACATGCAATAATGATGCTCTCTTTGCTGAACTGGCATGTGAAAAGGGATATGGGCTCTGTTAATCTGCACAGAGCAAGGCTCACAGGAGGCCATGTAAACTCAACCCTCTTTTACCGAGGACCAGAGGCTGCACAAGACCAAAAGAGGCTCAAGGAAGTTAAAACTGCAACTGGCATTGGGGACCTGACCCCAGCCTAACGTGTTCAGCATTTTTAAAGAATATGTAACATGCCCCCAAACTGTTAAAAGTGTTTCTATTTCAAGAATGACAGAAGGGTTGCGTTTGCCTTTGGTATGTAAACATCCAGCAGTAACAGAACCCTGCTGGGATGTGTGAAACAAGGCTTCTCCTAACCAAAAACATGGATCCACCAGTATTTTGGGGAGGAGCCCCAACCACTGAAGAACCAGTGGGGCTGGAGGAAAGCACCCCACAGTTCTCTGTGGAATCTGATCTCCTACCACAGCCCCAGGAATATCCTTCACCTCAGGCCAGGGAAATGCTTAGCCTGCTTAGGTTTGTCAAAGCTCTTAATATTTCTCTCCAGTGCTCTTCTAATTTTTCTTTCCCTTCCCCTTACAGGCACAAGTTCCAAAAGAAATGTGGAGGTCACACACTGGCCTGTCCCTAGTGACAAATGCAGGGACAAACAGTGGTACCAGTCTGTGACAGCTCTTGGAGAGCAAAGACTGCTTTGGATACCCTTTTCTTTGTAAACTGGTTTTCAGCTGCTGATAAAACTTCCCTTTCTAGACCCACACAGCATTCCACTGGTTGGTTGGATAAAGAAATTCTCTGTATTTTTTAGACAGAGAATGATGGTACCTGCACCTGTCTAAATAATAAACTTACAAAACCTTTGATGTAAGGTCTATGGTGCCTGAAAATCCACTTTTTAACAAACATAAATAAATGTAATAGGAGTTCAGTCAGGAGTTCCTGGACTCTGCCACTGCAAGAGCTTTTTGCTTTGAAATCTCTGGACTAATGACAAGGCAATAAAGAACCAAAGTGAAAAGAAAAGACCTCCTAAAATATCTAACTTATGTTCTTTTGGCAAGCAAATGCATTCCTGCCCCAAGAGTGCCATGCACTAAATAAGATATTTTCTGTTAGCCTTATAGGAAAAGTAGATAACTACCTGCTTTACAACCCTCCGTGTTCTCAGGGTTTACCATTTGCATGCAATAAAGGAAAATGCCATATTGACTGGAATTAGTCTTTCCTTTTTTTTTCCTGTTTTTGCTTTTTCGTACACTCTGAAAAATAAAGAATATTTGTTTTAGTGAGAGTCTGCAATTTTGCTGAAGGTCATTGTCCTTTGTCACAGAATTCCTTTTCACTCTTGAAAACAAAAGAGGAGTCTCCCTGTGTGTGTGCATGTGGTGTTAAAATTAACACCTGTTAAAATTAACACTGATGTCCTGAAAAAAGCCTGTAAAAGCTGAACTTGTGTGTGTCAGCACAACTTGTGAGTGCCATCAGAACTCTCCCACCTCTTTGGGGATGATGAGGCATCTTTGGTCATTTGATGTTACAGTGAGAGGTACCATCAGCTGGGTTCCAGATACTTCAGATCCAGCTTATCCCTCCCATTTGTGTTGATCCCTATCCACTGGAACATTTATCCCAACAGGACCTCTACAGCCAGTGTGTCCATTCTACTTGCAGTGTTTGGATGCAGCCTTTCAGCTGGATACAGCAGCCACGGCATCCTCAGCTCACACGCAGCCTGGGAGGATGGAAAGGGCTTCATCCCCCAGGTTCTGGGCATATCCAGAGACAAGGTGGATGTCCTGAACAGGGGCTGCTTATTTTATCTCCTTTCTAGAAAGAAGCAACTTTTGTTTAGATGAGAAAAGGGAAGAAGTGAAGTTAGTTGCATACCTTGCTGTAAGAAGCCAGTTCTCATCAAAGTGCTGTTTCTCACTCATTTAAATGGAGAGAGATGTTTATAATACCTAGCTCTAACATTTTCTGTTAAAGAATAGCAAATATCTGTCTTTTATAACACAAGTTACACCTTCCAAGCTTTTAAACCCCCTCCTTTTTACCCTGGCAGATGTGAACTTCTTCATCATTAAGTCAATGATGGATCCAATTAGAGAAAATGGACATTATTTTTCTTTCTTTACTTCCTTTCCCACCCATGTTTGAAGTTTAAAATAATTCATCCAGACCTACCTGATAGGTATTATATAGTCTTTTACCCAGCTCGTAGACAAATATTTCTATAGACATAGATTTGTAACAGTTTAAGAAGGGGGTACTATATTATTATCATCAGTCTTTTTGACTCTTTTTGAAACTCTACTTTTGTTTTGTTGTTTTTTTTGTTGT
>VZRQ01000970.1:117038-127736 GCA_013397975.1 Machaerirhynchus nigripectus | reverse complement strand
CCTTTCTCTTCCTATTTTCTTCTCTTTTTCTTCTTTGTCTTCCAGAAACACATAAGGTTTATATATAATTCCATCAATACCTCGAGGCAAACTATTTGATGATTATAATAAAAAAAAAAAATCTCATTTTGCTGTAGTTTGTGGAGGGAGTTTCATTACCGCGTGTCACTTGGTTACAGGATTTTATGGGACTGTAACTCCTAAAGGACATTTTAAACATACACTTTTTATGGCAGCTAAACTCCACGATAAACGAAAGCATTAAAATAAGATATTGGAGTTGTTTCCTTACGTCTTTGATGGATATGAATTGGACACATAAAAAGTCGTGTTTCACCCTTAAACCCCTGCAGCCTCCCCTTCCCTTTTGAGTAGGTTGTGAGCAGACAGACAAATGTGTTTTCTGTGTGAGTTTGGACTGAGCAGCAGCACAGCAGTGACAAAGCCAAAACTTGGATCTGCAGCACTAAAACAGGACTTCCTTAACGACAGGTTTTGCTTTCCTTTCCAACCCTTTTTTAACCTTTAAAGGCAGAGATTTCTGTTAACCAAAAGGAGCTACTTTTGTTCTTTTGCAAAGAGTACCTGGGCTCCAGCCATCCAGTTGGTGTTACACATTTACCTCTTTGTCTCCCTCACACAAATGCAGAAGCCACAGAAAAATTCCAGAGGCAGATTTGAAAAAATATTTTTTTTCTGTTGGCATCTGAACTAGCTAAAATTTCCAGAGGGTTCCCTGTAGACTTATGTGGATGATATTTGAAAGTGTGTTAAAAATTTAGAGTAATTAACTGAGATGCAAAAATGCACAAGCAAGCAAGTAAAAATCTTTCCCTTTTTTTACAGGAAATTTAAGATATAAAATTCCTTCCTCAACCATAAACATGATACTCTTCACCTAATGAGAATCTTCACCTTTTTTCCTGCTTAAAACACAGAAACAAAAAAAAAATATAGGAACTGACAAGGCAAAATTTTCTGTGCAAATGGGCATTGGGAAAGTCACAGGATCAAAGTGCAAAGAATAGAATAGAATAGAATAGAATAGAATAGAATAGAATAGAATAGAATAGAATAGAATAGAATAGAATAGAATAGAATAGAATAGAATCAGCTTTTCTCAGGTCACGTTGGAAAACAGCGTAACAGCTGGTTCTCGCTCCTCATCTCGCAGGACTCAAGGCTTTAGGGACTGCAGACACACTGGGGCTCTACCATTTCAGAGGACAAGGGTAGTTACAATGTTCTGTAGCTCTTCGAAGGTCCAAGGTTATGTATGGGTACTCCTTAATTTAAAATATCTATTTTATTCCATTTCTTATTCCATTCTGAACTCTGCAATGATTTGAACTGTTAAATCTGCTTGTGTTTACGTGAGAAAAACTTGCCATTTGTTACCCTTTGTATTTTTTCAAGTGCTTAATCAGTGATGTTCAGCTGCCTACCAAGGTTAAACCCTTACAATGAGGATTAATGTTTAAATCTTAATCAGAATAGTGACGATTTTTGATTTGAAGTCCCCTGAAATCAACAGGTTTGGTGCCATTACTGAGCCTCTGATCAGTTTCAAGGCTACCTTGTACTAACAGCAGACATGAAAGAATATTTTAGTTGGGCTCACAGGAACTTGTGGACCAGGTCGAAGCAGAAAGAAAACTGGAGTTTGATTAGCAAGCAGAGTGGTCCAGAGAAAGCAAAGAGCATTGGTAAAAGAGAGCGTAGAATCCCAGAATCACAGAATAGTTTGGTTTGGAATGGATCTTCAAGACCATCTCATTCCATCCCCTGCCATGGGCAGGGACACCCTCCACTATCCCAGGTTGTTCCAAGCTCCATACAACCTGGCCTTGGACACTCCCGGGGATGGGGCAGCCACAGCTTCTCTGGGCAACCTGTGCCAGGGCCTCACCACCCTCAAATGGAAGAATTTCCTCTGTATATCTGAACCAAATTTTCCCTATTTCAGCTTGGAAGAGCCTGCAGCAGCAGCCAGAGCTCTTTATAGCTGACTCTTAGCCAGAGCACCATCAAGGGAAGCTCCCTTACTTTTGCAATAAACTTAGATAGTGTTTTAGGTTTGGAGATTTGTTTGTCTGCTTTTGCTTTTTAAATTTTATTTCCCTCTTCATTATTCTTCGCACAACAAAATATGTTCAGTACTTAAACAAAAAAGAAACACAGACCATGGGGAAGTAAAAGCTTCAGTGGAAGCAAAACACACATGTAATCTTTCCCACACAGAGCTGAACAATAAAATAAGAAAGAAAAACTTCAAGGAGACAAACAAGAACAAGTATCAGATGAGGGAAGACAGAGATTTCAGGAAGAAAGTCATTCTGGCCACTGCTGTGCTGGGACTGTTTCCTTGTCACATGGTGCTTAATCATAATAAATTAAGTTTTATTTTGCATCTTGCAACATGCTAACTTGGCTCAGCAGGTAATGGGAGGAGTCCTGGTTTGCCAAATGGTGTTTAACAGAGAATAACAACAATTTCCCCCCCGCAGGCTGGCATAAATAATGAATTCAAAACGTGCCTCTTTTGAGCAGATCATTCCAGCTGCTTCTTGTTCTCAAAGCTCGTTGGGAGCTTTAACACCAGAAAGTCAGCCCTCCTGAAGCTACAATTATCAGTCCTGGGAAATGGCGAGTTTGATCAAAACAGCTCTGTGCTGTCAGAGGTGGAGAACTACAGGGGCTCCTGCAAAGTTCAGTGAAGGTCCAACCAAGGTGACCCACATCCCACTTGAAGGTCTCTTATGGGATGGACTCATTTTGTCTGGAGTGGGTCTGAAATACCACCACATCTGAGAGATGCCACACCTTCCCACCTTCTTTCTGCCAGCCTGAATACCAGCAGGGACTTCAGAGATTGAGACCCTGGGCAGGGACACACAACAGAGGAGTTTTAGGTCAGACAGTGGTAAGGGAAAAATATAATCCAAATTTTCCAAGGCTCCGTGTAGGTTAACATGGTGAGAGATTACCTGGAGAAACAGAGGAACCTCCTGGGTTGCAGTTGGGTGTAAGGACAGGTTGGACAAGCAGCAGTCAGGGTTTAGGAGTAGTTTGCCTGCCTTGTGAGTGGAAGGATTGATCAGGCAGTCAGACCTTTGGGGTCCCTTGCAGCCCTGTGTTCAATGATTGATGGAAATTGTGACATGCGTGAAAGCAACTTGCTCCCAGGTTCAAGAGGGCTGCATTCAGTGCCTCTTCCTGTTCTCTGGAGATGTTTTGCCATTGTCTGTGCCAGGAGCAGGGTCAGATCCTTAATTAAAGCTGTGATTGGCTGCAAGTATATTTTCCTGTGACTAAAGAAGGGTCTGCCATTGTTAGTAGCAATTTCCCTGCGGGTATCTTCACATTAGAAAAAAGAATGAGACCAAATGACTACAAAGAAGGCACTGGTGGGTCATTAAGTAATGGAAATAAATATATATGACTATTTACAGTTGTCTAGGACTTTGCCTGATTTCTAGAGGTGGAGAAGGGGGTGGTTGGGTGTGTGGTGGGGGTTCCCTTTCATCCCTATGAACTGC
This sequence comes from Machaerirhynchus nigripectus, assembly GCA_013397975.1. NCBI lineage: Eukaryota > Metazoa > Chordata > Aves > Passeriformes > Dicruridae > Machaerirhynchus > Machaerirhynchus nigripectus. The sequence continues at coordinate 124,197 of VZRQ01000970.1, read as the reverse complement.
AGGATATTATCCCTGTCAAAATCAAGCCTTAAGAGAATAGAGCACTTAAATAAACATTCCACTCCCTCTTTGTCAGCAGAGTGACAGACAGCCTTAAATGCAGCCTCACGTCTGTGCTGTAGAGCTGGGATTAGAGGTGCTGAAGCCCTGCCCAGGGTCTAAAGCAGAGGCTGTTGCAAGGTACAGATGTTTATTTTCTATCCTAAAAGGAGACTCTCCTGAGATTTCCCCCTAAGCCAGATGGAGATTAGCTGTGCCAGGAAGGTCATCTACCAAAAAACCTTGTTGTGACAGAGTAAAGTGCCTCTCCATGTAAAAATGCTTGCCCAAACTCAATCCTGGCAGAACTTTGTTCCTATTTGAGAAGTTACTTCCGGGGCAAACATATCTAATTTCTGTTCCCCATTGCTCTGTGTATTGCATTTATCTCACATTTTTGGCTGGACCCTCACTGCTGTGGTGTCTTGGTACTCACGAGCTTGATTTTCATTCATGCAGCCTCCTGCAAGGAGGAAAATCCATGCCATCCTCAAAGAGAGAGAGGACTTCCAGGCTGTAGCCAAGCTGGCAGACACAGAGTGCCTTGGTTAGCCCAGCATAAACCTGAATTGCTGTGGGTGGGCAAAACACCCAATCTTCTTGTCCCATAGGGGTTTGACACTTCTTCAATCTGAGCAGTCTGAGTAGAGACTGAGGGGTCCTGGAAGGGAGCTTCACGGAGGTTTGTTTTCTGCTGAGATTTAGTGTGGCTGGGGTCAGGTAGTCAGTCTGGGGAGCAAAAAGCTGAAGCCCAGTGTCTGATATTCTGTCTCAGTAGGGCGTGCCTGCAGGGACTCTCTAATGTCTACTCCATGGAAAAATTATGCTGAGATTTTACCTTCACGGGCTGTGAATGGGGTTTCTCTAGGCAGATGTCTGTCTTCTTGAATCTTTTTCAAACCTATGTTTTTTGCCTTTTTAATGAAAATTCCTGTGAGTTTGGACCTATAAATATGCATGACCTCCCTCAGGAAACATGTTCACTGCCCTCTTTAGGAAACAAGAGTGGTAACCAGCACTGATGGGAAGTGTGCAACTTTTAACTGGCAAAATAAGGTGACAGGCGAGAAATAATATTCTTCTCCTTCCAGATGCCAAATTGGGTTAAACTTCATTAGTTCTCAGCCAGAAAACACAAATTTCTTCTATATGACTATGTATTTTTCATTGTCATCAGTTACTGTATTTTCTTTTTATGCTCTCTTTACTCTAAGTGTCCTATGTATATTAACAGCAAAAATTAAGATAAGGCTGTTTTGGAGAGGGGATAAAAAATAGAAAAAGCATGTGAATTCAATTTATGGTCTATCTGGAGATAAATGAGACTTTGCCAGTACCGTGCTTAATCCAGTTTCAACAATGCCAAAGTGTCTGTAGTAATTCACGGGGTATAATGTGAGGTTTTATAGAGGTACTTGGCACTGCACACTATATATTATTTGGGAGAGGAAAAGTATTTCTGCTTTACAATTGTTTAGCATAAAACTTACACCCAGTTTTCCAGGCCACACTGAATGATATATCTCGCATTCTTTAATGTTATTTATTTTCTTGGGATCTGTTTAAATCAGGCTTTGCTCATCCCGTTTAGTACCTGTATTCCCATGAGATTCCCATAACAGTGTGTCTGGCTCTTTTGTGGCAGGGAATCCAGACCCGTATGAACACCAGCCAAGCCCCAGGTGGGAAAGAATAAAGCCAGGGATTGGTAAAACTGGGGAAGAGATGATATAGGCTGCAGGAGAGGGAGGTGAGTGAATGTAAAGCTCCTTGGGAAGGGGCTCAGAGAGGAAGGTTTTACCCAGTTTCTTTCCACAGCCTCAGGGGGATGCCTGCAGTTGTGTCCTGATGAGGATGTGGACTTGTCAGTGAGACCTTCCCGACTTGAGAAAACAGGCTGATTGCCTTACATGCACCCAGCATCTGCCTAATGTCTCACAAACCATGAGTTTATTTCCATACAAAATTTGATTTCCATAGTTTACCATCCCCCAAGAATCATTCTGGTGATTCTGTTCAGGCCTGTTCTTCCTCTGGGATGTGCAGGCATTCAGCCCATGCAAGCTGAAGACCCCTGGGACCTGTTGGGGGTTGACCCTTCTGCATGGTGGATGCACTGGCTGCCCCGTTTCCGCTGGGGAAGCCACCTGGCAGCTGGCCTCTGAACCCCTCTCCTCTCCTCTACATTTTTTTCATTAGGTTTTCAGATTCGTAAAAACATTTTAATTAGTTCAACCCTTCTTAATGGCAGCAGGTCATGTACACGGACACCTAAAATTCTAAGGTTACTTTAGAAATTTCAAAAGAAAAAGGTGCTCTGCAGCATAAAGGGCAAACATATTGAAAAGCCTTTAGAAATGTCACTAATCTTAAGTACATAAAAGTTCTCATTTGAAATTCTATCAAATTAGGGAATGGTCTTGCAAGCATGAAGATAAGTTGATTTATGAAATATGTTTTTGAAACAGGGAAAGCAATCCATGAAATAGGGCTACTTGGTCTGATTTTAATAGGGTATGGGGCCTTCTTGCAGGAGAAAATCATCCATGCTCTGGAAGGAAGGGAAAAATGACAAGCGAATTTTCATGGGTATATGTAATTTAAAAAATCCAAAGCAACAATCTGTACAGTCTGGAATTTTCTTGATTTGGGAATTAAGGTTGTTGGAAACAACCTACAGAAAAGCCACAGTGCAAGCGAGCACAGAGTGGATAAAGATTTGGTTGTAAGGTTGATGTGCTAGTGCAGGAAATTCATAACAAAGGTTTCTGCCCCAACCTGGTGATTCAGCTGGAGACAACCAGGGAGACTAAAGGGGAAGATTATGAGGCATCAATGTGGAGGGACCATGAAAAATGTCAGGATGATCTGTCAGTGCAAGTAGAGATAGAGAAATATTAACAATATTGTACAAGGCACTGAGACATCTCAATGGGAGTTATGTGGAGACTGGCCATCTGTAATGGAGAAAGATGAAATAAATCTGCAACAAATGATGGGAGAGAAAAACAGAATGTACCTGGGAACTGCAAGGGGGTGAATAATCAGAGTTTCTGCTGAGAACACAGGGATCTATGTCAGGAAAAATTCGGTCTTGGCTGTTTCAGGCTATCACAGAATGATTGTGGGCCGCAGATATAATAACGTAATCAAAAGGTGAATGGTTATTTCAGGATGTGTGATACAAACTGTTTTTGTCAGAGGTGGAATAGGGGTAATATTGTTACATGAGGTAAAGGTTAGACTATGTGCTTAAAACAGAAATGGGGGAAGAAATCCAACATGAGAACAACAACAAAAAACCCAGTTACACTCTTTAGCCCCACTACACAATTGTTATTAATATTACCCTGCGTGGCTGAACATCGAGAAAGGAAGAGATGGAATCGAACTGGAGGAAAATCTTGCCCAAGAGTAAATGGGCAAAATGAATGAGACACGAACAAATATATAAGTGTAACATCTGAGGAGACTCTCTAGCTACAGCAACAAGAGGATTACAGAGTTGCTCAGAGGGGTGGAAGAAAAGGAGAAAAATCTTGTTGGACATAAAATGGAGTTTGGAAAGTTTGTGTCTTGAAATTAAAGCTGAAGAAGCTTGCACTGCTACTGAGCTGACGATGATAAGCCTTGGACTGATGCTGGAGAGTTCTCGACCTCTCCCCTGGGGGAGAGACTGCAATTCCAAATAATCCTGGCAGCAGTGATCCAATTCTTTCCATACACTAAATGTTATGCTATGATTTCCAGTTAGCTCAGATCTTCCCCTAACCTGCTGTGGCCGTATTTTCAATCCATGTCAAAAAGAAGTGATAGCAGTAATGTCAGAATTGGATCTTTTGCTAGATTTTAAATTTGTATTGAGGTATGGATGTGTGTTACTTAATTTGTTTGTTTGTTTCTCTTCTTTTCTTCTGGAATGGCTCTTGGGAAGAAAATTATTAATTTAGTTCAATCCTTTCCAATTTAACTTCAGTGTAAAGGCATCTCAAGGAGACTGACAAGAAAAGAGAAAGAGAGAAAGAATGATTTTTTCCATCATCTCAAATTGTATTTTAGATCTTTTTCTTTTCAAAATGTTCTTGGAAGTGTAGGAAAATAAGTCATATACCACACACCATAGTGAATATTATCAACTTATTACCTAATTAACACTAATATTTTTGTAAAGGTCCGGAAAATGAAATTTTAATATTCAGTAATCACAGAATCACGGGATTGATAGCTTTCTCTCTGGAGCATCACTTTATTGCATTAGCAGGCTAGTTTTAAAAAGGATAATTCAAAACCCTGTCTCCTCTGACTTGATTTAAAAGAAGATCTCTGTTGCATTTCTTATTCTAAAAAATAGAAAAAAATAAATATTTAGGAATAATATGCAGTATTATCTGAAAGACAGAAGGTTATTTTAGTGGAGGAAACAAACAAATACCCTTAATCTGTCACTTTATGATTGCATAGTGAATACCAGGACTTCTTGTGATTATTATGATTATCTGAAATATTCTCCTTCTTGTCTCTGCTTTGTTGCAGGCTTTCTCAAAGAAAAAGTCACTTATCTCTCAGTGCCACCATTTCCCCTGTGTTTAAAGGAAATAATATCATTCCTTGCCTTGCCAGGGTTGCTAAAAGGGCAATTGTTTTAAAGATTGAAGCTTTTCAGCTGTGGTGTAGGAGTTGGGACATATAAATAAATAAGATCTGGTGTGGCAGACTCAGGTTCGTGGCTGTGTAAAATCAAAGCTTTCATCTGTCGAGAAAACACATGTCTGGAGGGAATAAAGTGCAGTAAGATGATGTGATGGTAGAATTAGGGTGATAGATATCCATAACCAAGCATACTATCTCCATCTCTGGCAAAAGGGGAAAAAAAAATATGTTTTAAACCCAGTCACCCGTCTAAATATAATGATGATATCATTATAGAGTCTGCACCCACTGACAAATGCAAGGCACTGTAGAAGCATAAAGCACTTCAAGTAAATAGTAACACAATTTTGTCAGAGGTTGAAAAGTTAATTCAGTCCTGGCCCCATTCATATTATTTTTAATTTTTTTATTATTTTATTGAATTGGTTTATAAGGTAATAAATAATGCTCTGCGGTTTAACTGGGGTACACCAGTTGACAATGGGAACCTTGAGTGATGACAGAGACTTGGAGTTTGGATTAATATTATATTCAGATAAAGTAAAAAATCTTCCTATAAAATAGCCACCTTCAAAGCATGCTGAGGTTTCTGCTGGTTTTTGAGCCCTGGACTTGTCTTTTGGAGGGCTGTCGGTGTGAAACCACAAATACAACTTGGAAACCAACAGAAAATTAATTGACTGGTTTAATTCTTGTAATGATTTCATTTTTTCTTAATTAACAAGGTATGCATTACATATGCATGATTATACACACAGAGAAATATTCTCCTAAATTATATGCATCTGGAATCCCATAGGTGGATTATGTGCATCTAGAATACTACAGGTGCTAAAAATATACACACCCAAAAATCCAAACCAATCACTAAACAAATTAAAACCCAACCAAACAAAAGATACCGCCAAACAAACATTAAACTTGGGGAAATCTTGACAAAAATCTGACTTCTCTGATGGAGCTTCATATGACCTTCCTTTTTACATGCCGTGCCTCTTTAAGCTTTATACTTTTAAGCATGAAGAAACCACTGTCCCAGTGCCTGTCAACAGGTCCAACACATCCCGAGTGCTTCATGCACTGCTTGGTGGAACTTTTGGGCTGAAGACCTGGGAGACCCAGCCCTGGTTGGGTTCACATTTTGGTCTATTTCCATGTAACTTATTTTTAAACTCATTCTGATTTTCACTGCATGGGTAGCCTCTAAGAATTTTATCCAGTTCTTTTCAGATAGCAATCATCACACCCAAAAAGCAGAGAGATCCTATGGTCCCTCTCTAAAACAAGAACCCACCCTGCTGAAGTATCACAGCATCTCCCTAATTTGGGGTGCCTTGTGTTGGCACATTCCCAGAAATAGGGATTGTTTAGGAATGATCGGTTCCTAATGCACTGGAGAACATGTGAAGAAGCTGTCAGATATTTCCCCCCTCCTTTTTATCATCTATGGCATCTAGCAAAGACAAGATACTAGTGCTGGCAAATTATCCAAAAGCCCTCTGATGGTGGTGTGTTTCTCTTCTCTTCATCTACTTGGAACTGGCCTATTTAATAAGTTTTAGCTCTGATAACAATCCTTAAGTCAGGTGGATCATCTCTCAGGAGTGCAATTGGCACTGCCATCTCAAGGAAAAAAAAATCCTGACATTCAGTCTGAATTAAAAAGCAATAAATATTTAAATAGATTAGAATTAATAAACAATCTTTTATTTCTTTCTTTGTAGTAATTATTCTCCTTGGGTCTAATCCAAACACTAGCTGCCCCTTCCCAGGACTCCTAAGCAATATAGGAAGTGTAGACTTTGATGTCTTGATGGTCAGGAGAAAGGATTTCTATAAAGTGGAATGATGAGGAGAACCAAGGACCTGTGGAACCCTGCTGGAAAAAAAAGAGAAGAGGATGTTGAGTGACTGAGCAACAGAAATGACCAGAGACACACACACTCTCTTTCCCACAGCAAAAACAGCCAAAAGTCAGTGTCTGGCCCCGAAGGTGAAAGAAATCCCTTTCCAAAAATCCTTCCACTATTAACGCAGCAGATCACCAAACTGGAGGTAGCAAGTAGAGCTCTTTACAGTCCCATGACCTGAAGCATCTCAGCTTGTGCTTAAAATTGTCTCAGTTCCTCTCTTTTTAGTAACCAGATCTCAGTTTTAATTTTGACCTTTTTATTTATTTATTTATCTGTTTATTTATCTTCTCTCCCACAGAGGTCAGTAATTGGTGAAAGAAGAGAAGATTTGTTATCAAGGGAAAAAAATGAAGAAAGTTCAGGCAAGATGGCTGAATTGCCAAAGGCAAAGAGGAAAGCTCCAAACACCATAATTATGATGCATATTTTTGATGCATTCTGTGTTATTTTGTTAGGAAAGGCCTAAAGAGATTGTTTATTTCGGTTTAATAGATGAGGTGTCTTAAGGAACAGGGTGTAATTATAAGAATTCTAGATATTGTATGTTAAAATATGTG
>VZRQ01000970.1:101623-111681 GCA_013397975.1 Machaerirhynchus nigripectus | reverse complement strand
CAGGGCAGGGTATTTCATTCATTCTGTTTCTGCTGCTGTTGTTTTGCCAATTAAACTGCTATAAAGATAATAAAAAGAATTCACCTCTGGAAAATGAAGGTTTACTTTCATGAGGAAAGATATTGTGACTTTTAAAAGCCTTTAAAATTATATTTCCTAATACATAAATCAACAAATGGCACAAAGTCACATAAAACACAGTGCACATCTCATTAATCTTCCAGATATTCCAGCTATCTTTTAGGGTGAACTAAATCTTTGCTGCAGACTGTTTGTGTGCAAAATTAGTACGCCATGCTGTGGCAGTGTGCCCTGCCTGGAGCCACGGCCAGCCGTGGGGGCTGTAGGGGCTGCACCCAGCTTGCTGTGGACTTTGGGGAATGGACCCAGGTGTTTTGCTGGTATGAAAATATGACTGTAATCCACCAGGCGTCACGGTAGGATATCCCACTGAGCAGGGACGTCTCCGCAGGCTGCTCCTCCAGGGTGAGAGACTCCTCGTGGTAGCTGAGTTTGGGGAACGTTTGGACAGCACTCTCGGGCGTGTGGTGCAGCTGTTGGGGTTTTCAGGTGCGTTGGACTCGGTGGTCCTTGTGGATCCCTCCCAGCCCAGTACATTCTGTGATTCCTTGATTCCCTTCCATGAGATCCTTTGTTAATTACTGATAGCATGGAAAACTTTGAAATTGCAGCTGGAATTGATTTTGCACATATAAACATTTAGATATAAATCACTGCCCGAGCCTGGGACTAGGAGTGGATTGAGCTGTACCCAGAGTCCTGCTGGGAAGGTGTTTAGAAGGCCAGGGGACCCAATCTGAGCCTTGTGGCTCAATCGAATTGTCCCCCCGATGGTTCTGCCAGCCCTTGTCCTCCATGCAGTAAATAACCAAGTTTGCCTTGCCACTGAATCCTGTTACAACACTGCTGTATTTTCTCTCAAACTGGGCTAATTTTATGGTTTATACCAATAAACACATATTACTTGTCTTGTAACGAGCAAAGTGCTTCACTCCATCCGTGACACGTGCTGAGGAGAGGAAATTTGCCTTTGGACTGGGATTCTGTCTCCTTATGCCAGGATCATGGCAAGCATGGAGAAAACCAAATCAAAACAAAAAAACCCCAACCTCATAAAGAAGAGTGATTAGAAAGACTGAGTTTGCTTATTTAAAATTTAGAAGAATAAAAAGAAGTGAGGTGTAAAAATGCAAGCTAGGGAGAAGCCCAATAAGAAGGCATAAGCTTTTTTTTTTTCTTTTGTTTCCCCTTTGCGTTTATTTGGTCATCTTGTAACATACCACAGTCAAATGTTTTGCAGTCCTGTAGTCAGAGAGGAATCACAGATTTCTTTCTGCTCCTGTGATCTGGGGGATATAGGTGTGGGTGCATGAGAGCTTGTCCATTTTACCATTTATAACTGCTAGTCCAGCAAAACATATTATCTTTGTAAAAAGCCTTCTCTTGCTTTTAGAAGAGGGAGCCAAGAGCAATCTATGCTTTGTGTGATGGCAGAAGCTTAGAGAACAAGAAATTATAGGAACAGATGCAATGGATATTGGTGTGTCAGGGGATATGTGTGTGTGTTTGAGAGACAGAAAGGGATGTTCTTTTTGGTAAACAAAAGTGGTTTCCTCTGGGCTTTTCTAAATGTGTTTGGAAGGGAGTCAGAGAAAGGGCTAAAATATTACCAAGGATTGAGAGGTTTCATTATGAAGTACGTTTTAAAGATGTTAAAAAACTGTCTGCTGTGACTTCCCAGGGACTCCAAAGTTATCACTTCATGCAGAAGACAAAGAGCCCATATGAAAAAGGACCTAAGGAAATGAATCACAAACAGGACTGCCTAGTATGATGCTAAAATCAGGAAATGGGCCTCTGCAGGAAAAACCTCACAGGACCTAAATAGGAGCTGGAGAATTTACTGGGAGAGAAAAAGTTTGTGCTGGCCCAGCGTAGCCACCACAGACCAGCACAGGCTGAAAGGTTCTGCGTGATGACAGGAGGGGAAAGCAAGCTGTTTGTTTCACTGTTAAACACCTGGTTTGTAGAGATTTTCCAAATATAAGAAATGCTGTTTCCACCGGACACTGACTGAGTGGGAATTGGGGTCAGATATACTTTGGAAAAAAATGATAGTGCAGTGGTGGGAACAGTTTTGGTGATATCCTGTTCTTCTCACCCTATCTTTAGCCACAGAGGTAAAAGATTGCAACCTTAAGAAGCATTCTGAAATAGAATATGTCCTGCACTGGAATATGATCCTTTGGGGTATGTCTTTGGGAAGTGAACAAGGGGAGAGACTGAAGCTGTCTAGGACTAGCGACAGTCACTGCTGGGACAGTTCCTGCAAGAACCAGGAGGACTTCCTGAGGAAATCTGAGTTGGGAAGTTAAATGTGCCCACTCCCTCCACACAGACACCCACATCCCAGAGACATACTGATTTTAACAAATTTGTTCTAGTTGATGGAAAACACCCTAGCAAAAAAATTCTGGCCAGTTCTTGTCCACAAGACATTTGGGAATGACATTCAGTGCAGCACAGAAGACATTCATAAGTCCTCTGTGAAATAAAATCCCACTGCAGACCTCAGTGCACTGATAAAGCACTCCCTACCTTTCTAGCAATATCCACAGAGATAATGCAAACTGAGAAAGAACACCCTGAATGTTCACGCTTTTTATGTCTTTCCCAGGTAGAAATTAGCAGGCGTAACAACCTCCCCAAAGGTGGGATGTAAACAACATGAGAGATCTCAGCCAGAACAAGAAATGGAGTATCTGCCGTCTCGTAATTGGAATTCAAATTTAATTAAGATGGAGAGAGAAATATTCATCAACCTTTCAGTGAAATGCAGGAGCCCTTGGTGCTGCTATCTAAACAGGAGAAAACAGCCTTTCTACAATTACTGTTAAACGAACAAGCTTCTGTGTAAGAAAATATCCTGTAATCTTAAATCTCAAGTTTATAACACAAGGTAGTACTGAAATTGAGCATCTTAGTACTCAGTTCCTAATTTTACAAAATTGATCTCAACTGGTCAGAGACTGGCAGAAGTTGCTGGGAGAAGCTGTGGATGTCCCATCCCTGGAAGTGTTCAAGGCAAGGTTGGATGGAGCAGCCTGGGACAGTGGAATGTGTTCTGCCCATGGCAGGGGTTGGAATGAGATGGGCTTTAACCCACTTCCAACCCAAACCATTCCATGATTCTATTCTGTGGTGGGTGCATGTGGTGTGACCTGGTCACATCAGACACAGGCAGGTAGGTAACCCCGAGTGTTTGCTGAGCCCCTGGCTCCCACTTCTTCGCAATCCAGCAGCAGGAGGTGAGAGGATTACTCTGCCTGCATAAACTACTATACTGTGCTACACTACTCTGTTTCTCAGCTGCCCCTTAAGTATGGGAAGGCACCAAATTTCAGGATTGATAGATATTCTGGCAACTGCTTTCTTGTCATAGTGCCTCCTAAGGGATCTGTCATCTTTCCCTGTTCCTCCCATGGTCTACTGTTCAGGTATGTGAGCTGTGCCTGGTTACATGATATCCAGACACGCCTGCTCTGGTCTCGTGTCTGAACCTGCATCTGCCACAAAACCTGAGCAGGGTGTCTGACTGCAGGTGTTGGTGCTTACCACAGCACAGCTATATCACTGATACATAAAACTACAGCAGACCACTGTGAGGGCAGCGTGTGACTTCCCACATAGCACACACAAAAGCAATTTCATCTTGTTATTACTTTCTGAGGTATATAACATCTGGTTAAGCTGCTAGATACCTATTTATAAAAGTATTTAAGTCTTGATTTAAGACTTCAAGCAAAAGCGAATCCATCATGCTCTATGACAAAATGTTCCAGTGGTTTATAACTTTCAGTGTTAAAGAAGTGAAGCAATTTGTAGTTTGAATTTATCTTCCACCATGAACCTTTGAAACTCATTATGTGTCCCCTTTCTTAGATTAAAGAGCTGACTGTCGGTTATCTTCTCTTTTGCAGATTCTTTCAGATTGATCAAACTGAACTTTAACCTTTTCTTGGATAAGACTGAAAAGGGGATTTTCCTCAGTCTCACGAAAAGGCTTTTCCCCCACCCCCCAGCTTCATGCTAACTTTGCAATTCTCTCTGTGTTTCCACCCTTTGGTTGAAAAGTTCTGTGCCTGTTATGTACATGTAGGGCTGGACACAGTATCCCAGTGGTGGCACTAATGGTGTTTGGAAAGGTTACAGGGGAATGGCATTGCCTTCATGGGAGTGGCATTGCCTTTGTGTCCTAACTTTAATGAGACCATTTGTTCCCCTTGCTTTACATGCCAGGATGACCTGCAGCCTCTGATACAGAGTTATGCTCGAGCCGGTGTTCCAGAGTTTTATATGTCCTCAAACTCATTGCATAGTTCCTTTTATCTGAGACACCATCCTCAGGCTGTTAAGGGTGACCTGATGTTTGCTTTGCTTCTGCATGCTTGACTGGAATTTAACTGTAATATTTGTTAAAGTTAATACAACAGCTCATTAAAAAGGAATAAAAATCCCTATTGGGTTGCAAAGCATTGTGGTTAAAGACTTGAATTTGGCTTCAGGAAATCTGGGTGTTATTTTAGGCTTTTACTGTAAACTGCCAATGTAAATCTTAAAAATCAGGGGGACTTAATAGTCTCCTGCTCTTGTTCCATTATGTAAAATGGAGTAACAATTTTTCGACACAATTTTTATTGTCTAGGCAACCAGTAAGCTAAAAAAAATTTGCAAGAGTGAATAACAAGAACAAAGTAAAAAACTAAAGAAGAAATTCAATGAAGAAAGCACAAAAACAGAGTAAGAAGCTTCATAGTAGCATAGACTTTGAAAAAGATCCTCCTGGAACACGTGTTTCAGAGCCTTCTATTACAGGTATTATGATCTAAATTTTCAGTCAGCAAATCCCATTTTGCAATTCATTAGGCTTCCCCACTTTTAAAATCCCTCTTCTGACAGTGTGACCCAATGACCCTGACCTGAGTGTCCTGGTTGCCCTTCTGCCACCAGTGCCCTTTAGCCCGTTCTGTTTTTTGGGGTCTGTGGTACTTACACCCTCTATTTGCAGATTGTATGAATAGAGAGTTTCACAGTGCAAGTTCTTTGTGCTTGAAACACAGTCCTTCAATCAAAGAGGATCACATGCATATCATATATATAGATACATGATGTCACTGCACCTCCTCAAGTGGGCGCTTGGATGGGTAATAATCAGGTTGGAAAGCAATATGGTAATGGTTAATCTTTCCAAAGCTCTGTTTTTACACACATATTTAAATCTGAGGCCAAACCACTGTCCAGCAGAGCCCAGGGCTCTGGATCTGAACCAGAACCAGGTGGTCAGGGCAGGCCTGTGGGCATATGGCTGTGGAGAAGGGCTGGTGACATCAGCTGAGTGCTGTTGTGGCAAATATGCATTTCAGTCACACAGCAAAAGCTGACGTCTATATTTTAAAAATATTTATCCCAGCTAGGCACAGTTCATAGTGATCAGGATACAAATGAGATTAATTCCTTCTCTCTGGAGATAAATCCAGATTAATTTGCTCTTCCAACAGTGCTCCACTTTCCCCCTGCACCCCCGACAGAATATTTTTTAATTATTATTTTTTCCTCTTCCCTTGTAGACATTCAACAAAACAATTACACTGCATCTATACATTATTGTAAATCCAGTTCTGGGGCACTGGATTGTCTTGGGAACAGTGCTGAAGTGCGATATTAAATTTAAGAAAGTGCAAATGGTTTTAAAAAATAGCTCTTTCAGGCTTTTCTTTGAAAGATTTTGGAGTCCAAATAAGATTTATTACTGAGCTTTCTTTCCCATTCTGAACAAATGTTATCAGTTGATTTATGTTTCTTTTAAATAAATAATGGGAAGGGGCAAAACAAGTTGCTGTAAATGTAGGGGGTAGCTCGGTTCTGCTCCCCCCAGTGCCACTCCTTCCACTCACAAGTCAGGGAGACACAGTGGGGAAGCACCCCCACAGCACTGACAATGCCAAAGCAATCGAGAAATTCATCTGGTCCTGTCCCTCTCTGCTGTCTTCTCCTGCTCTCCTTATAGGGGATTTCGACTAGTCGTGGTTTTAGCTGCAAACACAAAACTCCTCTGGCTCCCAGCATAAAAAGCGAGGAGGCAAATCTGCTGTTTGCCCTTGTGGATGATGTCTGATAGTCCATTCAGGTGTTTGGCTGCTGCTGTTAACAATGGAGCCACGCGTGTTTGATTGCACTCACTGCCCTCTGAGGGCTGCACATAGAGAAGCAGCCATCTGTGGTATTGCCATTATTATTCCACGGGAGGGATTATTATTTTTGTGAAACGATGGCTTTTTCATGGGGTTCAGGGAAAGAAACTGGCTGGATGTGACTGCCACGGGAAGGAAATCCCTGCCCAGGTTGCAGCTGTTGAGGTGGCTTTGCTGTTCAGAAGTGCAGCATCCAAGGGACACATCCCATGAGCTGGCTGTCCCAGAGCTGGCCTTTCCTCACAGGTCTGGCTCCTTCCCTTCAGAAAGCTCTGGGTCTGCCTTCCTACTGATGCCTTAGGTTTTAACTTTTATATTTTTCAAATTCTGTATTGCTTAGAGTGTAACTCTGAAGTTCCTTGTAGCCTGTAATTTCTGCTCTTTCGTGCAAGATAGACATAACAAAGCCTCTCCAGGCTTTGCCTTCAAGGACAGCCAGGCTCTTCTAGGCCCAAAATGTGTAAACCAAAGCCTCTAAGGGGGGAGCAAGCTGAGGGGAATTACATCACTGAACTGGGGCTTTATGCAAATGAACCAAACCTATAAAGGTGTGAAGAACTCGTGACCTGTCGTCCATCTTGGGGTCCATTTTTGGAGGCAGCCTCTGGCTCCCCAGGGTGTACCTTGAAGGCCCTTCAAATAAACACCTATCTTTATTCCCTTACTCTTGTCTAGTCTCTGTTTCTAGGTGGCTGGAGAAGGCATCACTACCAGTGTGAATAGTAGCTGGGTCAGAGAGAATATTGTGGAGTATCAAACAGGTCCTACCTGTCACCTCTCTGGGGATTTCCTTGGCTGACTTGCTGAGTCCCACCACATTTGCCCAGGTTCAGATTTTACAGTTAAAAATACAAATAATAACCAAGATGTGAACTCTCATGTGCTTAAAACATCAAGGCAAAGACGAAATTAATTAGCATGCAGTTCATAAATGTGACATTGATGAATTTCAGCATAGCTATTGATTAATCATATATCAATTACCGCGGTCTAATCGCTGTGGCTACAAATCAGCTCAGACCTGTCCATGGATTGATACCCGGTGCAAGAAATTAAATCAAAGGCTCTGAATGGTACAAAAGTGCAGGCTAAGGTTTAACTCCCAGCTGATGCACAACTACCATGCTTGATTAACACTAATGGAAAGTTAACTAGGTATGCCTGCAGTGCACTGATATGAGAACAAACTTCAGCTGATTGAAGACTCCCTCACTATTTATCCTGTTTTGGGCCCGGCTACAGCCACCTCATTAACAAGAAAGAATGACCTCAACCTGGGTGTAATGGAGCTGCCACTGGGGTAGGAAATGCCATTTATTCAGCCACACTACTAAAGGAGTTATTTTGGTAAGGTTTCTTTCTGCAGCCCTATAGGATACCTGGTTTTTATTAAGCACAAAAAGATATGGGGACTAATTTATGGAGAAATAATTCCTTTGGCTTCATTGAAGTGTTTAGCAGAATATATTTTGGAAGACCTGGCCATAATTCTGGAGGGTGGAACACAGTGTCTCTGGTGATGTAGTCACAGATATCACTATTTATTTGAAAACAGCTGTTGAGTGCTTTTGATAGAAAATTTAAAGGTGGTTTTGTTTCTCTCCCACATCTATTTGTCAGAGTTCTTTTAATTCCTGACACATATATATAAAAAAAATTGTAATTTAGGCGCAGCCTTGCATATTTTTAAAATGTATTTTAAAGTTTTCACTTTAAAATGGAAAAATTTACTTCTCCCAAGAAATCCCCTACAGCAATTCTTTTCTTTTCATTATAAAGGAGATCTGAGTAGTTTTGTTGAAAGATATGTTTCTAATTTGGGTGTCTCTGTTACATTGAGACACACAACTTGTAAGTAAACTGCTGGTAAAACAATTAGTTTTCAAGGAATTGTTTGTCCTTCCAAGGAAGAGAAAACTTTCAACATCTTAAAAGAAAATTGCATCACCTTTATTTTAGGAGTTTGAGGATATTTTTATGTGTGCTTTCAAAAATACCCTCCTCTCTTCACTACTAGAAGAGGAATATCTTCCCCTCTTCACTCATTTCTGTTATGGTGAGTTCAGGGAACAGAGTGAGGTGGTCTCTGTGTCAGAGTTGCTGCACTGAGTGTTGCAGCTGATGGGGAAGGGTCACGCACACAAGGGTGATTGTATAGAACCCTGAAAACATTTCTGTACTGCTCATCCTTCAGGGGTGGAAGTGTTCCAGGCCAGGCTGGACAAGACTTGGAGTAACCTGGTCTAGTGGAAGGTGTCCCTGCCCAGGGCAAGGGGGGTGGAACGGGATGAGCTTTAAGGTCCCTTCAAACCCAAACCAATCTGTGATTCTGTGACTGCCAGCTTCAGCACAGCTGTGCCTCTTAGCTGGATTGTTTCCACTTGCTTTCCATTATCTAAAAGGTAGTGGGATACCAGGAAGCAGAAACTCTTTTTTTTTCTCCTTGTTTGCAGGCAGCCAGGCCTGCTTGTGACCTCAAAATAGAATGTATGCTATGAAACAAACAACATCCGTGCTCCATCCTCCCATTCCTGAAAGCAACAAAAGCCTTGTGGAACATACTGACTCACTGTTGTCAACATAATGATAGTGTTTGTAAAATAAACTCCTACCAAACACTCCAATAATTAGAATGTCTCTTTTCCCCCTCCCAACCTTATGTTCCTTTCAACACAATGACATCAATGTTCATTAATTCTATATTTGAATGTTCATCTTCTGTGGCAGTTCTACTAAATAAACAAAGCAAAACAATATTTAACAATAAGAAGATGTAAAATGTTTACATAGGAAGGGAATAAAGCCAGTGATGGCAACAAAACTCTTAATCAAACTCAATTACAGAGACCAGGCACAATCTGCCAGAGCTGACAATCTGCTGACTTTACTTATAGTGTTGTGTGAAGAGAAATCTTTCATTTGCAGCCCTACTGAAAAGTGGTTGTTTAAAAATCATGGAGGAAAATCACAGAGTGGGTGAATTTTTGTCAAAATAAATTTGATCATAGTGACTGCTAAGGAACTGTGGGTATAAATTAGATGCAGTCATTCCCTTTGATGCTGTAGAAGGTATTGTTTGGGTCAGTAGTTCTAAGTGTGCATCTGAAAAAGAAGTCAGTCTTTATCCCTGAGGTATATTTTAGCAGCAGTGAACAAGAGATTTCAGGAAAAAGAAAAACCTCTCCTTTTGAGGAAAACCCATCTATTGGCAGCTTGACAGGATGAGAGGAAATGGCCTGAAGTTGCGATGGGTGGAGTTTAGAGTTGATATTACAGAACATTTCTTCATTGAAAGGGTTGTCCAGCCCTGGCTCAGCTGCTCAGGGCAGTGGTGGAGTCCCCATGCCTGGAGGGGTTTAAAAAACATGTGAATGTGGCACTTGGGGACATGGTTTAAGTGGTGGCCTTGGCAGTGCTGGAGGAATGGTTGGACTTGATGATTTTAGAGGGATTGTCTAACCTAAGTACTTCTATAAGTCTATCATTCTAACTGGGGTTTTGTGTTAAACAAATCCATTTAACTGGAAATCTGAGTAACTTAGCTGACTAGTGAGGTAGAAGACAGTGGATGATAACACCTTCCAATCTTTGGTGTTGAAGAAACATGTTCTCTAGCAAGAAAAAGCACAAAGCATATGAGGAATGGATTTTTTTTAAGTGTGTGCTCCTAAGAGTGTGGCTCGTGTTGGGCAGAGCAGAGGATCAGCAAAAGTCCTGGGGTTCACTGAAATTTAACAGTGAATTGTGACTTTGACCCTCCAAAGGGTAGACTAAGATGCAGAAAAA
>VZRQ01000970.1:78810-90744 GCA_013397975.1 Machaerirhynchus nigripectus | reverse complement strand
TGTTTCAGGTGGAAAAGGTTCAGAGGTGTCATTGTCATGTCTTCTTTTACACAAAGATTACAAGACCAGTAAGATACTATGATGATCAGTAACATAGGTCACTGTAGACAAGTTAACATGATTTTCAGATTAAATCTATGGCAGTTCCTTCTGCATGAACTGTGTCTTCAGTTCTTGAAGTTTTCAAAAGACAAACTTATCCAAAGCTGGCAAACTGTGTCAGCAGTTATTTGCTTTTTTTTCAGAAAGTCTACAAAGTATGAATTTCAATGACTTCAGACAGGATTCATGATTTATTATGACAGCTTCCGTACAGCTTTAGACTTGGTAATATTTTGTACCTGTAGTGAAGTTATTCTTAATAATGACATGAATTTCTTCCTCTTTTTTTTTTTTTCCTTCTATGGCTGGAAGAAGATCTGCCAATAGTATGATCACAGGCAAATCCTTTAATCTCTTAGTACCTTACATTTATTCTTGTACAAAACACAACTTTCAAATTATTCCAAGTGCCTTGAGCTCCTGGAGGGAAGGAGCGTGTTATCATGTTGTTGCTATTAGAAATCAGATGCTAATTTTTGCCAATTGCTCTAATTTTTGCCTATTTGCTATCCTATTTTCATCTCCAATGCAGGATAACTGCACTTGGAGGCAGTGTCTCCTCTTAGTCTGTGTGGGAGGGACACCAGATGGATATGACAAATAAATGGAAGAAGCGCAAGGTACCAGTGGCATGATTATGATTTGTGTAGTAAGTGTCAGTCACAGAACTCCCACTGTCTAGCTATTGTCAGGCGTTTTGTAGTCGTTATGGAACAGCAGGTAAATATTAATGGAAAAAGATTGCACACTGTGAGACAAAGTATTAGTCCGTGTAAATCACGGGAGCTCGGCTGGTGTCAGTGGGGCTTTAAGATTTCAGACCAGCTGAGGGTATGGGCCTTAAATTCTTCCTTCTCAAAAGGAAAATAAATATCTTGAGTCTCTTCAGCTCTATGCTTCAGACTGTTCTCTCTAAACAGCTGGTTCTTCAAGTGTACATATGTACATATGCACTTAATGCCTGTGGCATAATTATTTTGGAGAAGGGAGGGCAGTACACACTATGTACACCTGAGGAAAAGGCCTGTATCTGTCAGAGTCAGCAGTTCCTGTAATTACACCCACTGTCAATATCAGCTCTGGGAATTCCCCTTTCAAACCATCCACTTTTGTCCTCCTTCATCAGCAAGGCTGAGTGTGACATCCTCTAACAAGGTTGGTAGGGTGGTTACTCGACTCAATTATTAACTCAAATGCAACTCGCGTACTGCAGCAAATGGAATTTCTTCTGACAGGCTGCTTGTCATATTATGGCCTTATTTGATTAACTCACCCCTTTGGAGGTGTTCATGATCTCATTATATCTTTAATGATAAAATTCCCTTCTGCTATGTGCTATTTTATATTACGTTAAAAGGAATTCATTCATTTTTCGCTTGTCACTTGCATAATTGGATAAATATTTAACAGGGGCAAGTTGATTTAATTTCTGCTAAAATTGTACTCACTACCAAAGTACATTCTGGGCACCTTAGATATTGGTCTGTTGGCCAGCGGTGGAGCAGGTGACAAGCCCAATGAGACTCCCCATCCTGAAGGTCACTTCTGCTTACATCTGCGGAGTCACAAAAAAAAAAGGATAAAAACAAAGAATTTAACTCCAGTAGAAAATAATGGGTTTAGTAGATTGCAGTGCAAAGAAATTAAATTAGAATGTGGGAGCCATTACTGAGGTAGCACGTGGCTGCATTCTTCAGAAAAAAAGAGGCAGTGCATCTTGTGGTTAAAAGGTGAGACAGACAGGGTCACTGTTCTGAGTCTGACACTGAATCACAAAGGCCGGGAACAGATTTTTAAGCTCTCTTTGGAGAGGTTTTAATTTGTCAACAAATAAAAACTGTATCTACTCTTCAGGTCCACAGGCCTCCTTCTTCCATGATAATGTTTGGATGTCCAAACATTTTGTTTCAGGCGTATCCATTGAGCACAGGACTCAGTACTTTGTCATAATTGGCAGCAAAATTTGTATTTCAATACTTGACTGACTCAGGGTATTGATATCAAACTGGCTGTTGATGGTTGAAAATGTGGGCAAAATTATGGCTTTACAGTATTCACAAGTGTTTCAAAACAGTCTTTTTTGTATTTTTTTTCTTCTCATTGGCTCTGTTTCACTACCCATAAATTAATAGGATGTTAACACCAGCACAAAAAATGATTCTTTCATTTACTTTTAGATCTTAACATAAAAATCATTGGAGAAGAACACATAATTATTAAGCAACTTTATTTAAAAGCGTTATATTATGCAAAATATCCACTAATATAATCATTGACATTTTGTATACTGACAAAATAGGGCTAAGTATACATTCATCAAAATTGAAAACTCTTGTTTAAATATCTTTACTTTTATTGAATTGCCTATTTTCCAGGAGGATGACATGAAATTCCAGTCATGAGGTTTTAACAACTGTTAGTCTACAAAACCTTGGGCCACAAATAACAAAATATTCAGGGTCTCAGTAGGTCTCTTGGTCCATTCCTTTGCCCCAGGAAAATATCAGCAGGCTTATGTTTGCATAGTCTGTTCTTAAAATCCTCCCATGCTGGAGAATTCATGGCTTCCCCAGGCAAACCACCAAATTTTCCCCATCTTTTCCATGAGATTTGGTCTTAAGTCTTCATTGTGTTTAAACTCAAGTAATTTCAAGTACACTTTTTGCTCTCTCCAAATACAATTTATTTTATGAAGTCAGGAATTAGAAATAAACAGATTTTTGGGGAAAAAAAAAAAAAAAGAACTAGAAGAAAATTTGAATTAGAGGTATTTTAATGTATTCAAGGAAGAGTAGGATTTTCCAGGTCTCATGTGGATCAAATTATTCCTGACTTCCAGCTACATAAAGGCAGCAAAAGTCCTCACATCGTGCCATTTCCCCAGATGAGTCTCTGGAGGCACGTGTTTTTCTTCATTAGCCATAAACAGAGATAGCTGAAGGTGATGTCAGGTGACCACATTATATGCCTGAATTTTCCTGGATGCACCACACTTTTCTGATCTCAAGTAAAATGGTTTATTCATCTAAAGGCACCATTTTCAGTCTGCATTCTGCTGGCCTCAGAGGTTTTAATTGCCCGAGAGTATTCCCAGATTCCAGAGAATGGTCTCTCAAGCTGTTTGTTTGTAGAAGGTTTCACCTTATGTGGCACTGACCTGGGCTGACTCGCAGTCCTACAGACAGGTCCCAGAATAGCCTGGAAGTTTTCATGGGCAGGAAGCCAATCTCAGCTGGCACTTTGCATACATCCACTCAGTCCTGGACAGCGAGAAATGTGATTTGTGTGAGCTGGGCTGATCCCTCCCTGTTGGCCTCACTGTCAGAGAACAGTACCAGAAACATCTAATTCACCAGGACAGACATAGCCTATGGTGCACTGCCTAATTTGAAAGTTCCAGGAAGGACCACAGAGGAAGGTCATGTTTGGACATCTGACATAGAGGTCTATGTAAATAAAACTAATCCAGAGATCTGCACCAGCCTGAAAAATTTTAGGGAGTTCATCATTTGGGCAAAAAAAGAGAAAAAAAACCCACAGGGAAATGTATCTCAGTTGATTATCCTTCTCCTTCAGTCACTTCACCAAACAGACTAAAACCCTTGCTGTATGATTCAGATGGGCAATCACAGAGCAGCATTCCCAACAACAAGCACTGGGTCATTTTACTGGGGATCTGCCAAGGGCTGAAATTTAGGGAATGAAAAATTAATAATGAAAAAATTAATAAATACACCTCTTTGCAGAAATTAGGGTTGGTTGCCACACGATTTGCTGCCTGAAGAGTGGGGCTGCACCAACCCTCAGATCTGGCATGCAGTAGAATGATCTGGCCTTTATAGTACCTGATGGAACGCACGGCGAATTCAGCTGAAAGATTCTCAGCCACTTCAGTGGACTTTGAATTAGGCCCATGGGACATTATTCACTGTCACGTCCTCCCATGCCCTTGGAAAGAAAGTTGTCATTATTTTCACTGCACAAGTGGGGAAATTGCAGTACAAACAGATAATGGCCATGGCTGTAGGAAAGGTCACTGGTACAGCTCGTTGACACAGAACAGATGGAAAATGAGAAGAGTCATGTCCATGAGATTTAATTGCTATATACACAGAAGTAATAATCATCCATTATTATTGAGTCTGGGATTGATTCATTAGATATTGGGTATGAATAGCACAGTTTTGAGGACAGAAGGTGAAGTTTGGAGTGCCTATAATATCACATCAAAAGAATTATTTTTTTAAGGAGCATTTTTTTCTTACAATAAATAATTTTTGATCTGCAGTATGAGAAAAAAAAAAGTCATCTGCCACCTGAAGTCCTGAGCAATCCTTTCCCAGACCCTCATTTGAAACCAGTAGGTGACAGTTGTACTATTTCACCCAAATTCATCTGTCCTTTTAACCTGCAGGGGCCAAATAGGGGAAGCAGAATAACTTTTGCTCTTAACAGATCAAACCAAAGAAAAACAGTGGTGAGAAATGGGTTTTGTGCTGCACTGTCTCACTCATTTGAGGGAGGGGAGATTTATTGACTGCAGGGATCAATAAAATTGCAGCGCAAAGTGAGTTTTCATTCTGAGCCCTGAATTAACTCTATGAACTTTGGCAGGAATTCGCGGCAAACAAGTTATATCCCAAAGAATTTGTGACTATAAACCATGGCTAAGCTAAAGCAGACATAAATGGGCTTAAGGGAAGGAAAACCTCCCACCCCTGTGTGAGAAAAATCTGCCTCGTTTTGCTGCTAGTGCAGAGGGCATACAGCTCTTGTCTGCTGGGACATCCTCCTGTGGGCATGCATTGAAGGTGATGGGGAAGGAGTAGGGGCTCAGCACAACCCTTATTTTTCCATTTTTTGAGACTAAAGAAACCACGGCCAGCACATGGCCCTAAAACTGGATATTTTTTCTGTCTTTTTAAATCATTTTCATAATAAGGTTGGAATGGCAATAAAGATATGGGTCCTAAAATGACCATAAACAACATAGGTTGTTTCATGAGTTTTATTCCTAAATGTCCATGGGTGTGATCAATATAGTCATAAACTCCCTTAAAATAGCAACTTGAGAAAAAAAGTGTTTCACAAAATCACAGAATCACAGTATATTTTCAGTTGGAAGGGACAATAAAAGGATCATTTAAGTCCATCTCCTGGCCCTGCACAGGGAAGTCTCAAGAATCACACCATGTGTGGATCACATCATGTTTGAATTAAGTTAGGTGCTGTCATGTATAACAGAAGGAAAATAGAAAAAAACTTTCATTTATAACAAGAGAAAAATAAAAAACTTGGCACCCACAGACAGCAAAGGGTAAGCAAATTATCCACTACATTTCAGGTTCATCAGTTGATCTTAACAGTATGTACAACTTCAAGGAATGAATAGTCAAATGATGGAATTAGTGGAGAAATGGCATAGAGAAACTCAGTATCTTTCTCAAATCAAATAGTTTTTTTGTTAAAAAATTACGGTCAGTGCAGTAAAGCTAAATCATAATATTAAGTTTAGTTGTTTTCACATAAGATACTTTCTGTTAAGGAACAGAAAATGGGGATTCCTTTGAGATTCTTTAAAAAGGTAAGAAACTACATTAAAAGAGGTGATGGGAGGCTAGAAACAGCCTGCTATTTTTATTAAAGAGACTGGGGTCTTGCATTATTAAACATAATAAACCCTCTTGGCATGAAGTACAGGATGTTGTTTATGAAATTTGCTGATGACATGAAGGAGGAAGGCCTCATCAGTGCAGAAGAAAAACTGGAAGAAACATAGGAAGGAATGATTAATGCAGTAGTCAGGGTTAAAAATGGTTAAATTGCTTACTAGTATGTGGAATCTCGTGAGCAGAGGGAGTAATAGCAAGAACTCCTTGTACAAACTGCTAGGTCTTCACTTAATAACATCTTAAGGGAGGGAAGATCAGGCTATTCCTGACAGTAGCAGAAGGAGAGAGTTCAGCAGCACACAGACGTGGGAAAAGCAGCTGTGATTGCTCAGTGAGGCATCTTCACTAGAGGCAAGCAATCACTAATTTTTTCTGCACCAAATTGCAATGAGAACTCACCTGGAACCGTACAGGCAGTTTTGACACGTGGGCTTAGATAAGGAATAAACTGGAACAAGTTAAGTGATAAACCTTTAGAGAAAGAAGATGGTGTAATTAGTAAATGAGGAGGCTGACACGATCTCTACACTGGGTTTGCACACAGAGCCCAGCTCCAAACCCAACACAACCTGTGTGCTCACAGATAATGAGGCAGCAGCTCGGAGGTTATGCATGCTGCAGCAAGTGGCAGTGTTTCAGCACAGATCTGATGCCTCAGTAATGTAATGCAGTAACTTGCAACCTTAACAGAGTGCCCTGGCATCTCCCTAAAGAGAGAGGAAAGGGGTGCTTGGACTATAAATTCCTTTGAAAAGTGATTGCGTTACTTAGGTGAGGCCAATGGGAAGCAAAAATTACTCAGGATATTTAGGATGTTGTGGATAAGAAGGTGTGGTGGTTTGAACCTGAGTTGATGGACAGTTGTTTAGACCAATAATACTTTTTGAAATCTACATATTTAAACCATGTGGAAGCCCGGGAATTTCTCTCTTCCTTCTGGCCCTTGGACTGGTAAGGGCTCTGGCTGCTCGGCCTGGTGGGCCGGGCTGGGCCTGGCTGGGCCTGACCAGGCCTGACCACTTAGCCCTGGCAAGGGCTGGGGCCAGGCCCTCAGCTCCATGAGGGCCGTGATGCCCCCCCTGCCTCCTCCGTACGGCCGAAATGACCAGCTCCCAGCTGCTGCCCAGCAGAGAGCATGTGACCACCAGAGAGATAAATTCCAGCTGCAAGCCAAGGCCCGGATAAGATTAACCCCTTCTGAACTGTAAGCTCCCCAGAAGAGATGAGATCTGCAGACGTCCATCCTCTCCCAGGTCAGAGGAAAAGGAAATGCAAAGGCATGTGAATAGATATCATGATAGTGACACCAAAGTCAGTGAAGAAGAAAGAGCTGAAGCCCAGAGGGAGGAGATAGAGGAGATGCTTTTAATCCAAAAGCTGAAATTCTTTTGTGAAGCTATGGTGATGGACTATGATACACCAGAAAACCCCTTGTAATTTCATGATAAGCATGGGGGGGTGGAGCGTTCAAACTGTAGCCATGAGCAAAGATGCCTGTGCTGAAATCAGTAAATGTTGAAGTAGCTGTGATCCACTGAGAAGCCTGACCAGGCAGATAGTGATAGAAGAAGAAGAAGACCTCTGTTCCTAGAGATGAAGATGATCCCAGAGGTAGATGACGAGAACCTTTGTTCTTGAACTGCTCATCCTTAAAATAGCACCCCATTAGCTAAGACTGAACCCTTGAAAACAGCTGTGGGGAAAGCTGTAAGTCGAGGGAAGGGACTTTTCACATGCCAGCAGAAAACCACCCCGGGCGGCTGTTGTGCTGTGACGTGGAAGCCACGAGAAGACTCTTTCTTGTGGAGAATCCCCATAGCATGGGCAAAAGAGACTCCTCTCCCTAAGTGAACCGATGAAAGACTATTATAGAGTTGGTAAACTGACTGAAATAATCCCAAGTTTGTGCTTTTTTGTTGTAACTGGGAGGAGGGGGGAAGATGGGGGAAGAGAAGTGTTCTGAAGGCGTGTTGTGACTTTTATAATCCTTTTTCTTTTAGTTGTGTTAATAAACTTCTTTATATTCTTTAAGTTTGGAGCCTGCTTTGCATTCCTCCTAATTCTTATCTCACAGAAGGTAAGAAATGAGAACCAACCCACCACAGAAGGGTAAAACCCTTGGAGCCAAGGAACAACTCTGGCACCAAATAATGTGTGTCCAATGTATAAAAGGGCTGTTTGGATGTTGGTCTTTTCTGGTCCTGTGCTGACTTGGGAGTTTGAATTCTTTCTCTATATTCTGGGTCCTATTGCAAGATATAAAAAGTTATCTTAGTAGTCAATGACCATATTAGCAAATATGGCAGAACGACAGAGGAGTTTGGGTTGGAAGCGACTTTAAAGCTCATCCAATTCCACTCCTCTGCCATGGGCAGGGACACCTTCCACTATCCCACATTGTTCCAAGCCCCACCCAACCTGGCCTTAAACACTCCCAAAGATGGGGCAGACACAGCTTGTCTGGACACCCTGTGCCAAGGCCTCAGCATTCTCACAGGGAAGAATTTCTTCATTATATCTATTCTTCCTGGTACCTATTTCTTCCTAATATCTGACATATTTTGGAAAAGATGTTTCTGTGATTTCCATCACTTATGCAGTGTTGGCTGCTTCTTGCTGCTTTGGCAGCCCTTGTTTGCTGAGCTGTCTTTACTGACCTGGTTTCCAGCTCTGCTGTCACTCTTGTTAGTGTTTCTGCCATCACCCAGGGTGCTTTTGGTGGCCATGCTGGGGTAGGATAATGGAAGAAAAGTGGAAACCAGGATTGAAGAAGAAGGCTTCCCAGAGGTGTGTTCTAGGATTGAATTAGATGCTTAATCATGGACATCAACCAGCTGCCTATCCAGAAGGGCACAGCTGCTCTACAGGCTCTGTGTCATCTCTGTCTGTCCTGTGTGGATGTCTTGTGTGCCCAAGACCACCCCAACCTGTGCCAGAGGCCTCTGGAGATGACAGAGTCAGTCAGTTCTCCAATGTCTCAGGTCTCCATTGGAGCATCATTATGCCTCTGCTGATGTTCAACCTGGACTCTGTGTTTGTCAAGGGAAAATCATCCCACAAGCAGAATGGCACAGAGGCAGAGTGGTCTTCTGGAAAATTTAGGGTTTCTTTTAAGACATAAATGCACCTGAGAAAAGGGGGTGGGGAAAAATGGTCCCATCTTTGGATTTAGTAGTAAGACTCCACAGACCAAAAGGACCTGAGTAGTAGAACAGTAGTAGGTCAAAAGCTTCAAATTTGTAAGCCCAAGGTTAAATATGTGAGCATTTTACATTCTCTGAAAATCAAACTTCCTAAATTCCTAGGGCTAGTAAGCTAAATTTTTGACAGCTGACCTGCGCAGGACTGGAATTCAAGTCAAACTGTACGATCATCTCAGCGTGGTCTCACCAACGCTCATCACCTGACAGCTGTGGCAGCAGTTTAGATGTTTAAGCTCACACCACAATCACTTTTCTCCTCTGTAGCTTTCAGGAGATGCTTATATGAGTGTTACTCGAAGTATTTTAAACCCTCTTTTAAAACTGGTAATTTTAGAATTAAGAAAATGGTGGGAGACAGGCCTATGTTTTCCCTGTATTGGTGTAGCTTTTTTTACAGCCAATGCAGCCATATCAGCTTAGACCCGGCCTACACTCCAAGACTGTACAACCTAATTATGAGCAAGACAAATAGAAAAAATAACAATCAATGGCAAGAACAGCAGATGAGAATAAAAATTATTCAGCAGTGCAGCTGCTTAGATTTGTTATCTTCACGCCTTAGAGATTCTATTAAGCTTCCAGCACAGACTGCCTGGCTGCCTTTTTTTTTTTTTTGTAGTCTACCAGTGCACTAAATATCCATAGACATAAAATGTGCCAAAAAAAATCTCTAAAGCTAGAAGGAATAGAACTGTGAATGTGCAAAACTCTGCTTCTGCGTATATATGTCACATCAGTTAAAAAGGAAAGTATAGTTTCTTGATTGCCTATACAAGCTCCATTTACTAAACAGCAAAAGTACCAGACATACATTTTTCAGGGAGCATTATACTGGCCAAAGGTCGCAAAAACAATTTCAGAGGAAGCCTGCCCACATTAGTTTCTTGAGATCTTGATTACAAATTTATAAGAGACATACCCCAGACATTGAGAGATGGTCTCAAAGATTACTGTCCTTCCTGCCATCTGCACACTCCACTGGGAACATTAGAAACCCTGTCCATCAACCAAAATAAACAGCTTTTCTCATGAACAGGCCCAAAGAATGCCCTATAAATCATATCTGTCAAAAATGCTAGTAGCATTGCAGAAGACAGAAATCAATCCAAAACTCATTAGTTCGTCTGACAAGTGCTTAATCTTATATTGTTTAATGCCAACCTGAACAACCCAGACAGAATGGAACCATGCAAAGCAGCGCCTCGGTTTTCTGTTACAGAAACTTTTGCAGTGATTATGGCTTAATCTTTCCTTTAGATCTTCTTCCTTTTAATGCCCCTTTTCTCTTCACCACCTGCCAACAAATATTGACTCCAACAGAGTCTCCTTACTTCTGCAGGGAGAGATACATCAGGATTGCCTCATTCAGTAGCTTTCTAGATGGTACCTCTATATTTTGAGCATGTCCTCCACTAATCAGGATAAGCAGCTACATATTGGATTATAAGTGGTGGTGTTTTGAAGAGCTTGCCAAGCAGAGTGGATATACTACTCATTTTTTATTAGATTTGTATTAAATATTTTAATCTGCCAGCATGGAATAAAGGGTGAAATAATTCCTAGATTGCATGAGGTAAAAGGAAAACACGAGTACTCTAAGAAAATTTTCTAACTCAAGGTGTTCTGTTCGCAGATTTGAGAAAAGGGCATATTACAGTTCCACATGGAACACATATCTTTTGAATCTCTTAAAATATTAGAAGAAAGTGTAGCTTGGTTTCAGTGCCTTTCTTCAAGTGATTTAGATGTGACTAGGGACTGTTCTTTTCCACTCAGACCTGCTGGGGTGAAATGTCTGGCATCCATGCTGTTGGACTCCCTGCTTCTCCAATAAAGGATGCATTCCCATTACTAATTCTGCAAGGGCTGTTTACAAGAGCCCTAAATGGCACTGACCAAAACAGGGTGCACAGGATGATTCTAACAGTTTTAGCAAAATCAATGTTTGACTTCCAATGTGGAACTGAATTTATTGGTGTGTACTTATGCTTGCTCTTTCTGTTTAGTTTACCAGCACACGGAAAGCTGTAATGTCCAAGCAAAAATATGTCCTAATGTAAGAAAATAAATTTTAGGAAGAAAGGCATTATTCTGAGGTAGCTTTCAAAGTGACACTAACAACATCCACATGGCATAAAAGCAGTGGGTTTGTCCCTCTTTTGCACAAAATATAAACTGAAACTTCGGAAGAATCATAATGGAACAGAGAATGGATTATGATTTTGTCTGCTCAGGGAGTGTGTCGCTGTGTGGCACACCGTTTGTCACACTAATGTCAGGGTCCCTTTGGATCTGTGTACACCACACAACCCCCTAGGACTCAGCTCTGAGTCAAGGAGTGCACAAAGCCAACAGCACTGCTCAGAAGCTTCCTGTAAATTCAAGTGAAGACCCAGCTCGTATGGAACATGCTCCAGTCAGGCCCCAAGACACAAAGCTGGTCTGCCTCGGTGCAGTCCCCCTGGATTTTGGGTGCCAGAGTGCATGCTGTGGAAGGAAGAAGTAGCCCTGTCTTTTACTGTGTGTTTGTGAGTGCTATGCACACAGCTTAATTGTCAGCTGTAGTTACAGCAGGGATGTAATTAGCTTTTTATTCTTTTCTTTTCCTTTTTTTTTCTCATTAAAGAGCCAGTTCAGTTCTTGAAGCACAAGAATCCTTTGCCAGTGATGTGCATTGTTGCACAAGTTAACTTCCTTCATCTCATGGATTTTGCTTAAGTCAGGCATTAGATCCAGGGACTGTAAGTGCTAATTAATTTATTCTTTTATTTTAATCAAACCATTTAAAGGTAAATACAAAGAAACTGGCTGTTATGAGGGCTGAATATCTAAGGCCTTGTTTTAGGATTGTGGGGAGATAGATGAGAAGCATTCTGGAAGAGAATGTAATTTGGGAATTGAAATATTGCTTTGGAACTCAGAGGGGGGAAGAAAACAAGAAAACCAAAAAATGAAAA
>VZRQ01000970.1:54362-68430 GCA_013397975.1 Machaerirhynchus nigripectus | reverse complement strand
CAGTCTCTTAGCTGCCATGCAGCACAGCAGAGCATCGTGGAGATCTGATCTTCCCTTGCCTGGAGACATCACCCCTGTAGTAGTAATTAATCTCCAGGTTAATCATCAACTTTCTCTCTCTCTATATATGAAACCCATATTTACAGAGTTGGCACAGAAAAATGAGATTGCAAATAGACTACATTTTGCTTAGAAACGATGTAACATGCTTTAATATTTTTTTCATTACCAAATAAATTCATCATGTTCCTAAGTGGGCTTTAAGAATTGTGCCCTTGCAGCGTGTCTCTAGGCAGAACAACAGCCCTGCCATCTATAATGAGATTTTCATTTGCAGAGTTGTTCAGAGCTGCAGCTCACCAGTACAACACACCATCGGCCCTGGCCTGGAGCACTGCTTTGTGCACAGAGAAGAGGTTTCGTCTCCATTCTGGAAGTGTTTAAGGCCAGGTTAGATGGGGGGCTGAGCAACCTGGTCTAGAGGAAAGTGCTGCTGTTCATGGCAAGAAAGCTGAAATTAGATGGTCTTTAAGGTCCTTTCCAACCCGAGTATTCTATGATTCCCACGTGCACAATGGCCTATCTGAATTCCAACGGGATCCCCATATTGCATTGACACTTCTGCATTGCAGGGTTTTGATGGGCTTTAAAGACACCAAGGCTGTTTTTGCCCCACAAATGCTGTGTGACAGACCACCGCGACTTGAGAGCCCCTGGTACAGTGATATGACCCCATCCCCTGATAAATAATGAAAGCCTTAGACTCTCATTCGTGTTAAACATATTACACATGGAGAAAGGGAGGGATGAGCCTCAGATTGCCAAGACCCAATGCCAACGAGCAGCACATGAAAAACAATAGAGAGGGGCTTCCTAGAGGCAGAGCAGCAGATGTCTGTAGTGCTGTGGGGGATCAGCACCACCAGCAAGAGCCTTGCCCTGTACTGAGCCATGTTTATGGGATTGACTCATGGATGTATTATCCTAGTTTTTATGCATTTGTTAACTCAATAAAGAAGTCAGCCCAGGAGTGAATGGGAAAAGTCAAACTGGCAGCATCCCTCAGCAAGTGGTAAATCAATGCAATGAACCATCATCTCTTTGGCTTGGTAGAAAAACTTGAGGGCTGTGAAAAAAAGAACCAACCCTGTTTCCATAAGGAAAGAAACTCTCAGACTGCATTTACATAGTCTTATCCTCCTTTGATATTTTGTGGCATTTCTACAGGCTTTGCTCTGGTTAAAGTGTTTAAACACACACGTTTTCAAGGTTAGTTTGACATTAGCACATTCACTGCTCGGGGCACCCAGTAGTCTGAAACACTCACTCAGCTCAGCCCGCCCGGTGTCCTGACATGTTCCACAGTTCACTTATAAAATCTGCTGGCAGTCTGAGCTACACGGGGTGTTATTGATAATAGAGATATTATTGAAATCTGAAAATATTGATAATTTGCACCTTCCCTGGGGAACCTGAAATCCTCACACTGCCAAATGCCAGCATGTGTGGCCTGAAAACACATCAGTCGAGGTCCTTCTGACAGCTTCAGCAGAGTTATGGAGAGGTTCTCGTCTCCTGGACACCTGACACACCTTCACTGGTCTCTGAGTTTAATTTACTTCACCCAGGGTTTTCTGTATTGTTATGAAGTTTAAAAGTGGTGAAAGCAGGCAAGCATCTCCTTTACAATCCTGGCTGGTTTAAATGCCTCACAGAGAGCGAAGGATATTTTGTGGGCATTCTATCTTTTGTCTCTGTTGATAAACTCACTGGGATCTAATATAAATAATTTACATTGGTATTTAATACATACAGCCTCACAGTTTCTGCCTGGTATAATTTCACAGTCAGGGAAACCAAGCCATAATAAGATTAGAGATTTCTTTTCTTTTTTTTTTTTTTTCCCAGAAGGGTTGGAATGAGTTAATAATACTAGTAAGAAGGGAACAGACAATAAAACTCTTGTCTCTTTATTTCCTGCTGTACCAAATTATCAATTTCCTCTTACAGTAGGAGTGGCTGTAATTAGGGAAATGGGTGGCTTTGCACAAGCAAGTTATTTTCATTCGGTATCGAAAATATTGCCTAGCAGAAGTTCAGTATCTGTATGACTTCCCAGCCATTCCTCAAGGTGGGTAGGCAAATAGCAATTTAGATATACATATGCACATGCACACACTTGCCAGCACTCTGTTTTAATGCAACATTAAGCTAATGCCACATTAAGTTACAATACACTTCTTACGGAAACAAAAGCAGCATCTATATAAATACCAGATAGATGTATTATGGTCTGAAAAATTGCAATAAATAGCAGATGGCTACGCAGTAATGGGGCACTAAAAAATATTTATCACATCTTCCGCGTGTGCGGCTGCTCCTGTTTGTTGTCAGGACGAATGGCCAAGCTTGATGTGTGGTCTTTGAGACAGCGCCTTGGCAAATCACATATGGAGCCACCCAGGGTGGTAAAGATTGGGAGGCACCACAGTGGGGTCATCTGGTCCCACCTCCCTGCTCCAGCAGGGCCATCCCAGAGCACAGGGCACAGGATTGTGTCCAGAGTCTCCACACCCTCCCTGGACAATCTGTCCCAGAGCTCAGTCACTGCCCAGGACAGAAGTTCTTCCTCGTGCCCAGGTGGAACTTCCTGGGCATCAATTCCTGCCCGTTCCTCTGGTGCCATTGCTGGGCCCCCTGAGCAGAGCCTGGGCCCTGCTCAGGGCCCTCCCTGCAGATAGCTGTAAACATTGATGAGGTCCCCTCTCAGTCATCTCTTCTCCATGCTGAACAAACCCAACTCTCATGCGTGGTTGGAATCATGAAGCACAGAACCACAGGATGCTTTAGGCTGGAAGGGACCTTACAGATCATTTAGTTACAACCCCCTGCCATAGGCAAGGACACCTCTCGCTCACCAGATCCCTCAGAGCCTCACCCAGCCTGGTCATGAAAACCAGTCAAGGTTTTGAGTGAAAATGACCTGGTCCTGGTACAAACACTCAGGTTGACAAAACTCATACTGCTCTGGGTCTAGAGCAGCATGAGTGGTGAATAGGACATGGCATTTTGTGTCTGCTTGGCAGGAGGGTGGATGAATTGCTAAATAATGTCCCTAAAACTCTTTGGGCCTCTTTTTTGACTTTATCCTGGCTGGTCAAATTTTCCAAAAGGGTCTCTTGGAGGAGGAGTTTCCATATATAAAACCTTCTTTCTCAGATCTGGCAAGTCTTTCCTCTGTGTCTGCACCTCTCTGAGCTCAGAGACACATCTGTACCGGAGAGGTTTGATTTATACTTCAAACTCAGACTGCTAAAGAAGAGAGTCAGGCTCAGATTGCACCCGCATAAAGAAGCTGTTTGTTAGAATGAGTTTGAAAGTTCAAGACTTCTTTCTTATATATCTGGTTTTAGTCCTCAGTAATGATGACTGGTCTGTTTCTTGTTTTGTCCCTCTTCATTAACTCTTTTTGGTCATTGTTTAGCTCAGTTTTTTTAGCCTCACTTTCTGTCTCACTCCTTTCCATTTCTTCGTCATCTCATGACCAACATGACTTCCTTGTTCTCTTTATCATCCTCATAGTAGTCATCAGCAGGGCTTATGGACTTCTAACTGGTGACCTGGGTCATTTTAGTGCTGCAATTTTTCTTTACCAGATACCAAGGGATCATGCATTCCACAGCTCCGTGTTCCTCCGGAGATGAAGCCTGAAGGTTTCATCCTCAGCCTAGGAAGATTTTGTGTCCTTAAAGCTGAGGTGATGATTGTAGGTTCCCATTTTAGTCCATTATACACAAGGCAAGTCCGTGGCCTTTGCACTAAGCGGAGTTAGTCTGAAGCTTTGCTGAATCTGCCTATTTGTGACTGAAAACAAGTACTGAATACAAAACTGTGTTTCTAAGGATAGACAAAGAGGGATATACATCATGTCTGTCTTTAATCTCTGTCATTTGTGTTTTGAGTAGTAAAGAACACCTGAGAAAAAATAAGACTTGTTCGGGTCATGTCTGTAGCTGACCATTCCAAAGGGAACACCCACCCATGGCTTCCTCGCTTCTCAGCCCACAACAGTCTCACATTCTGATAATAAATCCAAGTTCCCAAGCATATGTGCAGGGAAAGGAACATGCCCTGAAGTTGTTGCTAGAGATGATCTCCCTGAAGGAGATTTCAGTCTTGTAAAGGAAATCTCAGCTCAGCACTACATGAAGTCAGAAATAAAGAGTGATCTTAGCAGAAAGTTTTTTTATGACAAGATCTGGCAAATTGCTTCCCTGGTTTGCATTTCAACTGAGCTGTTTCTCTGTCCTGTGTGGCTCTGGTATACTTCATAATCCAAAGTTTGTCATATAAATCAAGAATGGAAACAAAGCCATCTTTGGGGAGGACAAGAGAAACTCAGTTTGAAATACGGCTCCAGCCATTCATGTTTTGTGTTGTGTTTTTCCACGGCAAGTGTTGCCAACCACAGAATCAGGCAGTCATACAATAGTGTTGGAAGAGAATTTAGAGACCATTGAGTTCCGTGGGTAGGATCACCTTCCCCTAGATCAGGTTTCTCAAAGCCCCATCCAACCCCATCATCCTGGATGGGGCATCCACAACTTCCCTGGGCAACTCGTGCCAGGGTCTCACCACCCTCACAGAAAAGAATCCCTTTTGAGCATCTAATGGAACCCCGCCCTCCGTTGGTTTGAAGCCCTTCCCCCTTGTTCTGTCCCTCCATCCCTTGTGCCAAGACCCTCTCCAGCTCTCCTGGAGGCCCTTTAGGCACTGGAAGGTGCTCTGGGATCTTCCCAGAGCCTCCTCCAGGTGAAAACCCCCCAGCTTTTCCAGCCTCTCTCCAGAGCAGAAGGACTCCAGCCCTCTGAGCAACTTCCTGGCTTCCTCTGGTCTGCTCCAGCACCTCCACATCCTTCCTAGAGTTGGATGAAGTACTGCTGAGAGGAGTCTCAAATAGAGCAGAGAGGGAGAATCACCTCCCTTGATGTGCTGGTCATGCTGGCAAAGAGATTTCCACATCATAGAGAGGGTTTTGAGGCTTATCCTCAGACGCAGGTGTGTTAACAGAGCTTCGGACACTTGTGGAATGCACAAAACCCTGGAGAGAATTATTAACTACTTAAAGAAGCCTGGTGGAATCTGTGGGCATGGGGAGGAAAGGGTTAAAGCCGGCTGCTTCTTTTCAGCATGACAGACAGCACCCCAACCTCATTGTGCAGAGCAGCCATTGCAGCCCAGAGTCCTTCCCCAGTTAGTTACTGCGCACATTTCCCTTGTTTCATACCTCACAGTTTAATAAAACCTGGTCACAGAAGACCAGAAGGTGGTTAAGATATTTTATTTGAAGGGGGAAGAATGGGAGGGGGAAAATAAAAAAAGGAAAAAAGAAGGAGTAAATGTGCTTATAGCAGTCTCCTTTTTTCTGATGAATACCAAAGAAGGAAGCAAGTTATTCTCAACACACAGAAATTGAATAATTACCTCTGTTCCTTAAGGCAGTGTTATCATATTCGATGTATTTTTTCATTAAGCATATCAGACAGAGATCAATGAATGTAGAAGAGTTCTCTCTTCCCCGTAGCAGTGAATGCTAATGGTGCTGAACTGCCGTGATACCACACACCTCTCAGAAAGAAACAAATGCCGTGCACTCCATTAGAAACCTGACTCTTTGCTACAACCAGAAGAAAGCTCCATTTTGAGCACTGATGAATGGAAAGCTACAAACCCACCATTAGAGTAAGAAAGGATCTTTTTTTCCTTCTCTGAGCCCCCAGCTAATGCTGCGCAGGCGGGAGATGGGAGGACGGGACAATGTCAGTCTCTTCTCGTGAAGGTTGTTCAAAACACAAATGTTCGCACGCACCCAGACTTCCTACAAATATAACTGCAAATGTTGAAAAATTAGGGGCTTTTTAGTTATTTTCACACATGAGAGTCAGCAGACTCAGCAGAGGCAAGCATGATTTTGTGACTGTCTATTTTTCACCGAGTGTCACCACCACACAAGTTGGTTGTGTGATGCCAGCTGATTGTGATGTAAACATGGAGTCATTCCACTAAAGCCTCTTTCTGACACTTTTTCAATGCCTGGAGCAGTCTGGAGCTTCCATAAGCCAACATGGAACACAAAGCTACAGTTCGGGGCCAAAAAGAAAAAAGATATCTTTTATTTGGTATTCATGCCTTCTCTCCCATCTGACCAATAATACGTCAGAATTAACTTTGAGCTAGTAAAACTTAGAAAGAAAATAGATAAAATTTACTTCATCATGTCCATCAGTAGAATATATTTTAGAAATGCAGGCCGTACTATGGTGCATTTGCATTTTTCACTCTAGTCAGAATAGAAAAAAAAAGTGTGTTTTGGCAGAATAGTCATCTGAGTTTTGTGCCTACATTTGTCCACATGAAACCCAACTAGGGAGACTTAACAACCAGCATCTCTCTAAAAGAGCCCAAACTTGTGTGTGTTCTAATTGACCAGCTGAAAAATTACCTGCTGCTGCTGGAAACATTAACTCAAGGTTCATAAAGAGAAAATAGATCTTGGGTTTAATTCATCTGTATCGTTAAATGTGGTGAATTATACTTCTGCTATGAAAAATCCCAAGAACAGAAATGTGGAAAAACTATGTGTCTTTTCAATAGCATTTCTCACAGGGTTTAGGTTAAAAACAAGATTAAGAAGTTATGGATTCACTGACTTCAACAGACCAATTATGATTTCTCTAAACAGAGGATGCCCTGAGGTTTATTGAACAAATATCATATCAAAAAAAGAGTGAGGGGAAACTTTATTGTTTGACACAAAACTTTCCCAAGAGACTGCCTCTTAAATAGTTCAGAATAATTCAGGGAAAGAAGGAAGGATTGCACACATCCTGCACAATAGTTTTCTGTTGATATATAAGCTGACTCCCTGCAGTGCCTTGGCACTGGTAGCCATTCCTGAAGTATGAATTAGTCTGGGGATTTTTCAGCCATCATGTTTAAATAGCTGGGTTATGTAGTTTACCATTATCTTTGTACTTAGATTGAGGACAAATGATGCAATTTCCTGGTTTGTCAAATTTAACTTTGCTTTTGCTTTGGCTGAGAGGTCCCTTGTGGAAACACTGTGTAGTTTATTTATGGTTCATTTGTAAAGCAGATAGGTCTGGTTAAATAGACATGAGTTAAAAGTAAACTGATGTGCAAGCTGGCGAACATATTTTGCCCTACTTAAATTACATTTAACCTCTATCTGTAGGACTTCAGTAGCCTGCAGACACTCTACATTTTGTGCTCTGGATAAACCCATATGTTTATGGATATTTATCCTAGCTGGACTACATGCATCCAGGTTTTCTCTATTATGAAAACCTGTGCTTATTCTGCCTTTGTCTTTTCAACCACTGACATTCTGTCACCACAAACAGCACCTGGTTCTGCACTAACTAAAAGGCTCAAGCTGATCTGTGCTACATTTGCCTTGTCTTGGCTTTTCCCTGGTCATCCTGATACAATTGTGTAAGCACATTTTATATCTTACATAGAAAATAATATTACTCATGCTTATTGAAGGCAGCTTGAGTTGATGTGGCCAGGAATATGAAACCCAAGGAGATTAAAAAAAAAAACCCAAAAAAGCATGCTTAACATTGAAAAGAAATATATAATTTTAGCAATAATGAAGGCACTCTATTAAATGGAAAGATTTGGGCTTCTGAAACAATGGTCAATATGTATGTGAATTAGGCATCTGGAGAGATTATTAAAAAAGAAAGTCATTTAGAGGGAATTAAAACCCTGTAGAAAGTGGGCTAGTCATAAGGAAAGGATGTAGCCTGTAACTCATGCTGAGGAGGGGGTACAATAATGCATTAATTTTAAGAGTCTCAATCTCGCCTTTATTTATATTTAAGCTTTTAATCCTCAAGTAATTAGTCATTACTAGTAGTTAATGACTGGTTTGTTAATTAGGTATCCCTCAATGGAAGTAAAGGCACTTAAACCCTAACAAACTGATCATTAACTACAGTAATGATCAAGTTCTTTGGGATTATTACTACTATAAACTATAATTAACAGTTTATAACAGCTATATTTTATTTTGTATTTTGTTTTCTCTAAAGAAAACATCCTGGAGTGCTGCTGTGAGGCTGTGCTAAAACTCTCACTATTAGGAATGTAGTGAAAGCACCCATTTCCTCCAGCTACAGGGGGAAATATTTAAATGTTTTCCTAAAATAGCTGCTCTAGTGTGTGGTTTGTTTTCAGATGTTGGCTGAAGAATACACCAGTGATGCATTCTAGTAGCTGGAGGAAGCAAAAAAAAGCAAAGAAAAGAAAACAACTTGTAAGATGTGGGGTGAAAGAAAGTCTAACTCAGACTCTGTGAATTTGCAGTTAACCTTCCTAACGGGTCAAGTCCCGAATTCTGTTCATTTTTGTCCTGTTCCCTATCACAAAGAGCTCCTCTTGCAGTGTGCCAAGGAGAGTTAAACTTGTCTCACATTGCTAAACCATCAGACCTTGGAAATGGAGCTGACTTGACTCTTTCTTCAGTAGTTGCAGTGAACTTGCAGTGAACTTTTCTTTTATAGGGATAGGATAACAGTAAGGATAATTAGCTCAATTACCATCTAGCTAACTCATTGTTAGGTTTGAACGAAGATGGGTGCCCTTTGTCTTAAGAATTCTCCTAAGAATTTCTCTGAAGGGTGTCCATTGTCAGAAACTTATGGCTAAATATTGCATTCGGGGCAGAAAATCAAAGAAGGCACCTAAATTTGACCAGCTGAGTGTCTGTATTTCATTTTATACATTGACTTGATCTCCACTGATGTTAATGATAGCTTGGATACCTAACTCATATACAGACTGCTCTTTGTATGTAGGTATCTACTTCCTTAAGATGAATATATTTGAGGAATAAATCTCCTCATGGGTGAGCGACCTGCAGAGCCTCCAGGAAGGACTTGATGATCAATAACAGCTCAGCGTTTCTTATTCACTCACTTATTCATATTCACAGCTCTGTACCATGGGTACTATTTGTTAGTCTCTCTCCCTGTTGTTGCTTGGATGAGTATATTCATATGTAAATACTTCACGTTGTTGTAATTACAATTCCTTAAATTAATCTAGAATGCTTTGACTCAAGCATCATGGTTCTAAAGGTCTGTCAGCTCCCTAACATATTTGCTTTCAGATTTTCTCCACCAAAAAGCAATTGCTAACAGAATGACAGAGTTTTTGTGCCTCTCTCCTCATTTCATGTCCCAGGTACTGTTCCCAGGTTTTGTCACATCACCTGAGCCTGAAAGCAAAACCCAATTTTCTTTCTTCCTTTATTCAGGTCCTGATTTTATTGTTTAATTAAAGAGGAATTGCATCTGCCTTTCAGTTCTGAGGTGCAACTCACGTTAGTCAGCACAGACTGAATTCCTCTCTGTTAGCTGAGGATGGATATTAAGCAGTCTAGTCCTGCTCTGAGATTCACCTTTCCTATTCCTCATCCACCCTCACTTTTTCCTGAGTGCTTCTGCTGCCTTGTAAAGGTCAACTCTAGGAGCTGTACAGATTTTCTTTGAAAGTCCCCAGGCACTTCAGTTGTCCATTTTGACCACAGCTGTCTAGTTTACCCAGGACTTATCTCTCTGCCAACTTAGAGGTCTAACCTTAACCTAAGTCAAACTGTAATTCACTTGCTTTTTCCTCGACATTCCTGTCTAAGTGTAGTGGACTCTGGACTATGACAAATGTGCTCAGGCAGTGTGGGAAACACTGAGCCACAAATTGTCTTGTCACAGAAATATAAAACCACCAGTTTTGCTCATTAGCAGGAATCCTGAACAGAAAGAGAATATAGAGCAGAGTGGGAACTGTCTATTATTTTCTTTTCATTATAATAATTTTGCTTTGCTTATTAGGTAATTTAGATGATGAAATATCTTTAAGGCAGGGAGGCTAAAAATCTGAATAGGGGCTGATGCAGATTTTTTGTGGTGAGTGGAGTAGAAAGGGACTGGAAACAGGGATGGGAGTATAATTCAAGGGAGAATCTTAATATGGGTGACCAGGATAATTTTAAGGATGTACTCTGGGAGCTCACACTACCACACTGCAACCTGAATTCCGAGAGGAGAACTGAATGGGTACCTTTCCAGGAATCAGTCCAGAAGGAAGCTCCAAAAATTATTCATAAGAGACCTGCAGATAAGTGGGTTCCTCTGATACAAAAGAAGATGCTTCTCACATTTAATCTTCATTACATCAGGGTTGAACAACATAACCCATCCTAGTAGGTACATTTTCCTAAATCAGTGATATATGAAACAAGAGAGAATGGTAAAAAGTTAAAACCAAGCTAAGAAATTGCCCAGGTTTTCAGGTACATAGAAGTTGTGAAAAGCAGGAGGGAGTATCTGAGACCAGAGCCCTAATTTTGCAGAAGATACCTATAAGAACAAGATAAAATGAGGGAGTATGGCAACCAGCGGTGTAGCAACCAGAAAAACATGATTCAAAGAGACACTAGTAGTAGTAGTAGTAGTAGTAGTAGTAGTAGTAGTAGTCATGCCCTAAAGCATAACTGTGGACTTCAGGTTGCAGTGCCATTCACGTTTAAACAAACACAAAACCTACACAGCAATCCCCTGGGGGAATTAACTGATCCCTTAGTGAGGGTTACACCAAAAATCTGTTGGTTAATTTGGGAAAAATATTCATGGCTAAAGCAAAGAAGGGGAAAAACACAACTCGGGGGTTTTAGGCTGGGACTTATCCCTGGCCTCAGACCATCAGTTTGTGTCACACTGCTCAGCAGGTGATGGGATAGGCGCACACAGCAGTTCCTAAAGCAGCCTGGGGGAATGAGGAATGTACTTCAGAGGAGTCAACCCTGTTAGACAGCCAGGACTGCCCAACTACAGGTTTAACCTGATCCTGAAACATTAGGATCAGAGCCATAAACTCAGAGTTCCTCACTGGATTTCATAAATAGTTCAACTTGCTCAGCATAAGCTGGTGCAGTTGGTTCAGGCAGGGTGACACATTGCTGTCCCACATGTCACAAAATCTCAGCCTAGCTGGGGAGCAGCAGTGGTGTTGGAAGCAGCTCAGGCCAACTCTGCTGCCTTCCCCCTTCAGCCACGATGTTGAGCTGTGGCTTATGGAGACAACACAAAGTCTATGGTGGAAAGCTAATTTTTAGCAGATAAGAATCTGCCTAACAACCCAAACACAAAATGCAGATGCTGCTGCATTTAGTTTACTACGTGTGCCCCAGTAGCCCACCTGTCAGAGTGCAGCCGCCCATTTTTGTGGGCATGTTTCTGACTCCATGGGAACCTGTTTAGAGGGTGTGAGATCAGAAACTGTGCAAAAGCACAATATTTTCCTCAAAGCCATAAGGCAGGCCAAGAATTTATTGAATCACGAGAGCTTCTTAATCTAAATTTGCTCAGAATTGTAGGTACCACACAGTGTGCTAGCTTAGCTGTACACAGTTACCTCAGCTGAAATAACTTTTCTCACTGGAAATGTAATGTGCAGTAGTATCAGACAGGGAAAGCAGCTCTAACTTCCACCATTATGAAGCAGTTTGTCAAAGTTCCCCAGGGAATCCTTGTGCTTCCCATCATGTTTCGTAGCAGGAAATGCCAGCATTGTAACACTCAGTTCACAACTGGTACAAAAAGGATGTGTACTTCTAAATGCAGCTTCTATATGTGAAATGCAATTGTCTAAGTGATACAAATTGGCTGTCTCTGAGGTTTTATTAAAGAGAACTTGGTGCTTGATGATAGCCTTCCATTTACGTAACTAAGACAGATGTTGCCAGTGCAACAGGCTCTCCAGCATACTGATATTTTTGTTGTTTTATGATTATATCAGTTGGTTGGTTATATGGTGGTTGGAAAGTCTGGAGTTGATATTTTTTTAAATTCTAGTACCCAGTCATAACCAGGTCTGCTGTTGTTATTTTTTTTAATTTTACTTATTTTACAACATGTCCTAGATCCTGCTGTGCACTATGAAGTTCACGAACAGGAGGACAGTTTTAATTAGCAAGAAAATAATCAATTCACTAGTTAAAAAGCCCTACTTCTAAAACTGCAGTTTAAAGGGAAAAAACCACCAAAAACAAACCCCAAGCTAAAAATTGGGGTACAATCCCAAATGGAGCATCTTTTATCCTTAAAGGAGAGGTTCCCTTTCAGTCTAAGGCAAATTAGACTGAACATCATTATCAGCACCAACTGGTTGTCAGCTTTGCTAGGAAGGTCTCACTTCTCTGCTGGCTTATACTGGCATGAAAATAATCTGACCCCTGGTATCTAAGGGTCAAGAACTCGATGACCACTATTTTGTTTTTAGCAGACATTTATTAAATCTAACCTCACATCAGAGTCAGCAGCGAGAATTAAATAGGTTTCATGAAAATGGCCTTGCTTTTGC
This sequence comes from Machaerirhynchus nigripectus, assembly GCA_013397975.1. NCBI lineage: Eukaryota > Metazoa > Chordata > Aves > Passeriformes > Dicruridae > Machaerirhynchus > Machaerirhynchus nigripectus. The sequence goes on along the minus strand of VZRQ01000970.1, from coordinate 55,980 downwards.
TGATGAAAATGGTCTTTTGGTAGCTAATGAGCTGCTGGGAAAGAATAAACTTTTTGTGTTCAAAGAGTGTGTGCTTGCAAATAATGTAGGTTGGACCTTTCTACTAGAAATTGTTAACAAAAGACATTGGTTTGTTGTGCAGCAGCAAGTGCTCGTGTCCAGGGTCTCTGTGCCCAGAACTGATCATTATAGAATCATTTAAAAATTAAAGTTACATAGCAGCTGACTCTGACACGCACAAACAAAAGCCTACAGCTTTGCTTCCCCTATTTGTTTGGATTTCCACACTGTCCCAGAATGAAGAGCTGCAGGGATGAAACTGCCAGTGGAACTCATCCAACGCAGAGGGCTGAAATATTTGCAGTGTGGGATCTTAAAGATAACCTCGTTCCAACCCCCTTGCCATTGGCAGGGACACTTTCCACCACCCCACATTGCTCCAAGCCCCGTCCCGCCTGGCCTTGGACACTTCCAGGGATGGGGCAGCCACTCTCACAGGGAAGAATTTCTTCCTAATATCTCATCTAAACCTACTCTCAGTTTGAAGCCATTCCCTCTTGTCCTGTCACTCCGGAGAAGTCCCTCTCCATCTCTCCTGTTATGCTTGCGTAATAGGAGAGACAATTAGGCTCCCCATCATGTTTGCAAAAAAATTGAGACCTCACCTTATTTATTTTTACCACTGGTTTGTTTTTTTTATTTTATGTGCATTATTTCTTGCTTCCATACTACATCATATGGAATAGTTTGATCTTGTATCCCCGTTATTTAGAAAACAACCAATTTCACACTTAAAGCCTTTAGTAAATGAGTTTTACAGAAGATGAAAAAGTAGACTGGGTGAAGTCTAATAAACCCTTTGGATGATGTGAACATTTCCCTGAATTCTTTATCATCATTAACTATTAGAGGCATGCTCACAGCACCCTTTTGATCTATCACTAAAGTCTAAATTACATTCTCTCTGGCTTTCTCCATTTACAAAGCCTGCAAATCAAAGCAATTCTCATACTTTCCAGTGTCTGAAGTCACTTAGATTTGGCCTTATAAATCCTCATGAGGGTCATTTTTTGGTAAAATACCTAGTGTATCTTAGGCCATCATCAAACTTTAAAATCATATAAAAGTCAACAGATACATAGGAAATTGTAATTTTAGCAAAGAAAGTATTACGAAAATTTGCAGCACTAAATCCTGGACACCTGCTTTCTGTGCTTGTGTCAGGTGTCTAGTAGGCACAGGCTTCACAGATAAATGATGGGTCTAATGGGTAAAAGCCTATTGTAAGGTTTCTGAGTTGTACTGTGAGTTCTTTCTCTTCACTGAATATATGTGTACAGGCCATGGAGATCACTTTCCAAACAAATATGTCCACGTAAAATCTTCAAAGTTAAGCAGAGCTAGTAGATCTGTCTTTTTCCTCCATTCAACATGAATTCCAGGTAAAAATCACTTTTACAGAGAACTTTTAACACCTTGGTAGATACCGTGCTCCTATTTATCCATCTCCAGGACAGGTGGCACCATGAGGGTGTCCCTGATGAGGAACTGGGAATTGGTCCTTGGAGTGGACCTGGGAGATAATCCAGTTTTCCTCTTGGTGAATCTATGTTGGCTA
>VZRQ01000970.1:21648-38123 GCA_013397975.1 Machaerirhynchus nigripectus | reverse complement strand
TAATAAACTTCTTCATATTCTTTAAGTTTAGAGCCTGCTTTGCATTCCTCCTAATTCTTATCTCACAAAAGGTAAAAGATGCGAACCAACCCCCTACAATATATTTATATAATTTACATTATTTATATCAGAATCAATTAGGTTGGAGAAGACCTCTGAGATCATCAAATCCACCATGTCAACCAGATCATGGCACCGAGTGCCACATCCAGTCTTTCCTTAAACACCTCCAGGGACAGTGACTCCACCACCTCTCTGAGCAGCCCATTCCAGTGCCCGATCAGCCATTTTTTGAAGAAATTCTTCCTAATGTTCTACCTAAATCTTCCCTGGCACAGCTTAAGACTATGTCTTTATCCCTTGTTCCCTGGGAGCAGAGCCCAGCCCCCATATGGCTGCCCCCTCCTGTCAGGGAGTTGTGCAGAGCCAGAAGGGCCCCCCTGAGCCTCCTTTTCTCCAGGCTGAGCCCCTTTCCCAGCTGCTTCAGCTGTTCCTTGTAGGACGTTTGTTCCTTCCCCACCTTTGTTCCCTTTCTCTGGACAAGTTCCAGCCCCTCAATGCCTTTCCGGAATTGAGAGACCCAGAACTGGACACGGCACCCATGGTGTGGCCTCTCCAGAGCCGAGAACACGGGAAGAATCACAGCCCTGGGCCTGTGGCTACTCCATGGCTGGGACAGCCCAGGGGCCATTGACCTCTTGCCCACCTGGGCACCCCTGGGCTCATGTCCAGCTGCTGGCACCAGCACCTCCAGGGCCTTTCCCAAAGGGCCCTTTCCAGCCCCTCTGCCCCAGCCTGGAGCTGCAGGGGTTGCTGAGACCCAAGGGCAGAACCCGACATTTCCCCTTGTTGCCCCTCACACCACTGGCCTCAGCCCATGGATCCAGCCTGTCCAGATTCCTCCACAGAGCCTTCCTGCTCTCCAGCAGATCCACACTCCCACCCAGCTTGGTGTCATCTGCAAACCTGATATGGGTAGACTTGATCCCCTTGTCCAGATCACTGATAAGGATATTAAGCAGGGCTGTTCCCAGTTCTGATCCCCAGGGACACCACAGTGACCAGCTCCCAGCTGGATGTGGCACCATCCCCACCACTCTCTGGCCAGCAGCCAGTTCCTAGCCCAGAGAAGAGTGAACCTGCCAGGCCCTGGGCTGCAGCTTTCCCAGGAGATGCTGTGGGAGACGGGGTCACAGGCTTTGCTGGAGTCCAGGCAGACACATCCACAGCCTGTCCCTCATCCACCAGGCAGGTCACCTGGGCATCAGAGATCAGGCTGGTCAGGCAGAACCTGCCTTTCCCAAACTCATTTACAGTATGATGCTTGACACTTCTGGCTAGTTTTCTTCCACAGGGAACCTCTGACTGATCCCAGACTTTGGAACCATTTAGGGTCAAGAACAAAGCAACCATAGCTTCCAGATGTGCATTTGCTTTCCTGATGCTACTCCCACAGAAAAAACCTCTCACTCTGCTCATATACAGGCACACTAAAATACCATCATTTTCCTGCTTCAGCTCTTAATTTTCCCAGTTTCCCTTAGATAGATTGCTATCAACAGTCAATGTTACAATTATGTTACTGCTGTTAGCTGTATATGGAAAAAGAGGATTTGTATTTAGACTGGTTTTCTATCACACGGTCATATATCCCTGTTAAAAAGGCTTTGACTAAAGATCGTGAATCTGAAATAAACTTCAGTAGAATCTCAGTCTTGTAGTATTTATCATTAGTTTAAGGGAATCAACTCATAGACTGGAAAACAAAGATTTCGGCTGGGTTAATCATATGGAAGTTGGAAAAGTTGGGTAGAAACAAACAGATGAAGATCTCTTTGTGAGATCAATTCCATTGATTGGGTCTGTCCTGTGCAAATATTCTTGGACAAACATCAGATATGAAAACATGGTCATTAGGAGTAACATAACCACATAATTAAACTACCTTTTTAGGCATTCACACAGCTTTTCAGATGAATAAAGTTTGTTTGGGTTTCTTATTCTCAAGCAGTCGTAAGTGACAGAACACTTACAATAAGCTCATTACAGTTTACACATTGCACTATTGCAACCAAGATTGAGGAATCCTTCTTACATGACATTAAAAATTCCATCTCAGTTATTCAAGGAAGATTGATTTCCTGAGGAGTTTTCTGTATTTCTCATCTTCTGACAGAAACAGCTGAGACTGTTCACTGTGCCCAGTTGCTCAGATAATATTGAAAATTACTGATGAGCAGGGAAAAATACTATTTTCAATAAATATTTTTTAAAAATATATATTTTTTTCTTAAAATGTTGCAAGCTATAGGTTTAGATTTCAGTTGATGTTGTTGGTTGCATTTGAGTATAACATTGTTTCTTTGTGACATGTATTATAGAAATGGGCAATTTTCCAGATGGAAAAAGAAAGGGGATGAAGTTCAGCTGACGTCACTGGTCACCAAATGATCCATTCCAAGCAGCACTGGAAGGAAAACAGCTGAATTAAGAAGTTAGGGTGAAGGGTGGAGGTGGAGGGAGAAGCACTCAGTTGTAATGGGTCAAATCAGACAAGGTCTTTTGCCAGCTTCATAAGGCAGGAAACGTATTAGGATATTGATCATGTCAAAGTGTTTTCTTCCCAGAGCTAAAGTGTTACCAAGTACTGAAGAGAAGGAAAAAGGCAGCACAGTAATTACTATACTGCCTTTTATAAGTTTTTAGACTTCATCAATAGTTTTGATTCCACTCTAAGTTTTAGAAGAAAAAAGAAACCTCTCTTGAGCAATGTTTCAGAGAAGATGTTATGCCTAAGGGAAGAAAGGTGTTTCAAATTTTGACAGTGGAAGACATTATTAAATAACACTAAAAAAAATCCCCTCTTTTATACTGTCAACCTTTTTTTCCTCTAGAAATTCTCGAACCCTAAGCTAAAAGTAGCCTTCAGAGAAACAGTGTGAAGGTTTTTTCAGTTTATTTTTTTTTTAGGGTAGATATCTACCTAGATTCCTTTACACATAGCTGCAAGGTTTGTGCAGAGGAAGATAAAAGAATTACTTTATTTTAGTTACATTGTGGTCCTGTATTAGGCAATTTAAAAGAGAAAATAACATTGTTAAAGATAGGTGAATAAAGCAAGAAAATATGAACTATCTGCAGCTCTCCCTTCCTTCCCATTCCCCTGCTGAAACGAAAAGCAAGAGAATATGAAAAACAGCAAGGTTTTTGGTTTTATTATTATTATTTCCCAAGGGCAAAAACCTGCAAGTAGAAAATCTGCTTGTGAGGAATAGAAATAAAAAATTAGGTGGGTAATATTTATTATGAAAGTAGTAAAATCATAGCATCAGCTTTTTCCAACCTTGAGTATCTATAATGAGGCAATTAAGCTAACAGGTAAATCTATCAGCAGGACACAAAGGCATTACCAAGTGCACACCCTGAGCACATTCTTATCACTATGCAAGGAAAATTTGGGCATGCAGGCTGGAAGGGAACAGAACCAGGGTGCCACGAGCCCTTCCAGCAGCACTGGTGGATGCCAGGGCTGTGGGCAATGCCATGGCACACTGCCCATGGGAACAGCAAACCTCGTTTGGGGATTTGGAAAGGACAGGATGGTGAACAAAAAGGATGCTCTAGGAATTTCTCACATTAGCACATTCTGTATGTTTTTATGCAGCATAAACCATCACCTTGGGCTCTGTTTCTACAGCAGAAATGATGAATTTGATTCAGGAGCCACTTCATGAAATTCTCCAGCCAGTTTTATGCCTCAGGTCAAACTATAACAATTATGGTCTCAAAATTATGAGTTTATAATCTCAGTTATAATATTACAGCCTCATTATGCTATCAAAATTATCCAAGCTTCTTAAAAGTCAGCACAAAGGTTAGCAAGGCTTGAAAATAAATGGTAGTTGCAAAGACAGAAACAGTTCTGTTAAGACAGGTGGTTTCCTCCCTTTGGGTGAGGAGGGAAAGTACTCTTGGAAACTTGCACCAAGTATCCTTATTCACTGAATTGAGTCCTTTTGGACTGAGAAATCTTTCACTAATGGAAGGGGGTAAACACCTGGCCTGTGGAAGACTAGCATCTGTAAGAGCCACTATTTTAATGGAGTGATGCTTTGCTAGGAAAATTGCAAGTATTATTGAAAATATTTCCTTATATATATATTTTATGTGTGTATACATATGCATGCATATATACAATGTAATTTTACATCATTTAATTTTCCTGAGCTCCTTCACTTGTTATCTGTGCAGGTAAAACAAAATGATCTCAGTCCCTTTCTTCTTGTGCCAGCTTGCAAGAAAACAAATGTCATGGAGACACCATGGAGAGAATGGTGGTAGTACTGCTTCTATCTTTTCTGCTTTACAGAAAAATCATGGTGATGATGGCACACAAACCACCCTTGATTAAACAAAAATGTCCATGATACTTTCTCTGTTACACTAAGGTCCTTTTCTTCAAAAAAAAAGAATCCATTACTCAAAACCTTTCAAAGTATGAATGAGGAGGAAAAAATCATGAGAAGAAAGAGACACTAATCTGAGTTCTCTCATGACTTCTTTTCATTGCCATAGAGTTAGGGCTATTCAAAAACCTCAGTCTCTTGCACTAAATAACACATTGATATGTTTAGCTATTTTCCAAAAATTTGCATTGGTTTCAAGCATCAGAGCTCGGTTGTAGAAGGGGGATCTGACTTCCAAAAGGTGACTGTTCAGTAATATCCAAACAAATGCCATCGAAGCTGTTGCAGAGCTAGAAGAACTGAATCAGGAGGGTTTTCCAAAATCACTAGTGTTTTTCATAAATATCAGCCTTGACCCATTCCCAGAGCCTTCTGAAGCATGCCAGCCTTTCACACCTTGACTTAAATGCTGCTGTGTGGAGCAAGGATCCTTGGTGACCCCGTTACTGTCTGCAAGGATCCCATCGAAAGATCAATGCCATACAAACAAATAAGGAAATAAACACAAACACCTCCACCCCCTATTATCTCTCTATCAAGAAAAGAGATTGAGTCTCAAGATAGCTCAGTAAGTGTTACACTAAGTTTTAGATAGCTTCCCTGCCTGACATGACAGTCAATAAAATATCAAAAAATATTGCAGCTTCTGCAGTTTGTCTGGCATTGCTTTTGGCCTGATAAACTTGAGGTGTTTTTATTCATTACCCTGTCAGTCAGTCCTTGAAGGCTGAGAGATTTCTAACTTCTCCCTTGAAGTGTGTCATGATGGATAGAAGATGACTGTAGGCATTCAAATGGGAAACATGGAGGTGGAATCCTTCTCTTCACCAGTGACCCAAATCAAAGAAAAATGGGTTGGTACAGAAAAAGGCCTTTTGCCACAGACTCTGGTAAGGCTTCTAGTCCTCTCCAAAGAACCACGCGTGGTTTGAGCTGACAGGGCGAGGGTATTGAGAAGATTTTTTAACCATTTAACAGAATTCTGGTTTTATCACACAAATATCCCCTAGACAACCTAATTTCTGTAAGATAATTGATACAAATGAAGCAATCTGAAATCACAGAGGATTTGTATCTTTTTGTGTAAACACACCAGGAAATTCTGCTGCTGTAAAACTCCCACTTGGAATTTTTGGGACAGGCCAGGGTACCTTATCTGCTGGACACAACCGACATTTCCCCAAAACATTTCAGGGCACAGTGCAGGAGTTAGCACACACAAAGAACCATGCACAACAGGGAATTTGAATGCAGTTACTCCCTTTCAGAGGGTAGCAAAGTGTAATACTATGGATATCGACATTTCAGAGTGGAATGGCCAGGGAATAGTTTTGGATGTATCTAACCATTTATTAATATGGTTGTGGTCTTAGCTACTGACCCAGTTTTAGTTGATAGTCTCAAATGAGAAGTGCTGTAATTTTGCTAAGGTTAGAAAGGTATAATTCCTATAAGCAGGAAATACTACTAAGAGAAAAATCTGTGTTGTTCCATTACAGTTTGCTCCTTTATAGACATTTGGACACATCCTTTGGACTGACTGCCCAGGAGATCACACCTCCAGGACCACAGATGAGGATTCATGCTCCTTTAAAGTTTCTTCACCCAGTTCCAGTTGTGAAGACCTGTATTTCCTTTAGGACTCTCCCCATACTCTTTGGCCCCCCAAAAAAACTATGTTCTTGTCATCTTTATAAGGTTCCATAATTGTGATTCATTATTCAAATAAAAATATTCCCAAAGCCTTCAGAAACTTGTCCAGAAGAGGACACCTTGTACTTAAATGCACTATAAATAGCAAAAATCAAAAGAAGTTGGAGAAAATTTGTCACAGTAAGATCATTAGGCTGTCTTAAAAATTGATAGACTCTAGAAATACCCAAATGTCTATTAAATGTAGAATGACTCTTTTGAGCCTAAGGACTTCGCTCTTGATTCATATTTACTACAATCATATAGATTAGGACCCTTCTGAATCTTTTCTTTGCAAAAACGAAAAGATTTACTCATTACATGCCACACAGTAAGTAGACCCTTCTTTGTCTTATTGGATTTTTTTGATGAATTGAACTTCTTTATTTTAGATACTTATCAGGACCAATCCCTCAAAGTATCAAAATGCTGGATCCTTTTCCTAAATTAAAAATGTACCTAAACATTATTTTAATCATTACACACGGCTTATTACCTGTTGTCTTTTCTTTGCCATCTGATGACCTCGTATGACTTCTAAGACAAAGCTATGTTCAACATCTCTGACATGAATTTTTAAGGAACTGAATTTTTAACTCAGCTATCCGTGTTAGAAGGGCTTGCATGGCACAGTTTTCACAGTAGGACTAATGCAGCAGCAGTACATGATAAATATAGTTGAGCACATTGCTTCAACATTTATTTTGTTGATGTTGCTGAATATATACATAATATACACAGAGGTGCAAAGATATATGCCACACTGCCTTGAAATGAATCAGAGCATTTAATGACACAGAAAATATAGAAAGTCATATTGTAGCTCATGGTTCATGTAATCAGGGTCATCCAGGCTCTCAAAATTGAAGATTAAGCTTTTAAAACTACCATAAATGAGTCAGAAACCTTCAATTAGATCCACTAAGTTCTTCAATAACATTCAAATGAAAAGTAAGTCTCATTTAATAGTGAAATAGGGGGAAGAGTGTGACTGGTGTAATATAGTATAATCGTGAAATATAGGGAAGATAATGACTAGTGCAACCATTAGCTGAGCGCATTGAATAGCTGAGAGAGAAGGCGATGGCAATAAGGAGCAGCGTCTCACCTTCCTGCAGGGCTTTCCATCATTTGATCTCAAAGAATCTCACAAAATAATAGCAGTGATTCGCACCGCTTCTGGGAGGGAGGAGGCTGCCACCACAGCAGCACCTGATTATCCTGCTCGGCATTTAGAGCTCTCAAAGCCTGGGACACTGAACTTCCCATCCCCTGAATATTCCTAACGCTCTCTCTGGCTGACACCCCTTTTGCTCCTCTCAGGACACATTTTGTTGCTTTTCCGCAAGCTTTTCTTTTTAAGGAAGAGAACTGAAACCCTCCTTTTGCTCTGCATCCTTTGCAGCATGAGCTGAAACAACAAAATTTAGCTATCATAAAACTTGGGATGGAGTAAGAAGAACTGCTGAAGAAAAATAAAGTGGCTTTGACTTGACCATGCAACTCTGAGCACCCAAACAATGGATTATGCTACTATGAGAGGGCTTATTCAAATCTCAGTTGTAAAATTCTGGTTTCTGAATCAAATTTTAAGTTTATATGGGGAAATCCTAAGGCTGCCTGACTACAGAAAAATGTAATGTATAACTCTAATGTAACCCCAAACTCAGGGTCTTGTGTGAAAATACAACCCCAGAGTAAGCTGCTCAATGCAAGATTGCGTTAAAATTGTATACTGCAACACTTCAGCTTACTAATTGGTATGGATATTATCTAGCTCAAAAAGAGTAATTTAAATGATATCTCATCCTGGAGGAATCTGCAGGTGGTCGACAACCCCTCCACGGACTGCACATTTCCTCCAGCACTAATATGCATGCTGACATGTACTTTCAAAAGCAAATGACCTGAGCTGGGAGCTACTCAAGATCAGTGATCATTCATATGCATGTTCCTTTAATTTAGACATGTTCAAAGTGATAAAATACAGGCACTGTGAAGCAAAGTTACAGCACCAGGTCTCAAGATATGCTGTCTGGACACTAATCTAGTTTTTGCCTTGGAGTGACAGATGCTATCAGGATTGAGAGAGAAAAGAAAAAAATCCTAAATGCCTACAGTAGATATTTGCACAACTATCTCACTCCAACAAGAAACTACGTTGGCATGTATTTAGAATCTCAATTTTCCAACTTGGGACTAAGCAGTTGGATTTCACACAGGCTGATTATAGGATAAAACACTTCCCCTTAATGAGTTTATGTTAATATTTTTACTTTTCTGGTTATGCTGCATCCATATGCATACTCTGCAGTCATGTAGACACTTGCACATGCTACCACACAGCTTGGAGATATAAATATGGCAGAGAGTGTGACCTGTTTGCTGACAGTGTGTACAGCTTGACAATACCCAATCAATCCATGCTCGGCGTGCTTGGCAAATGAGATGCAATTTTTATCCTAAATCAATGGTGAATTAATTGACAGGATGGTAAACAAAGGTTGCATCTAATACTTCACTGGACCTCTCTCTGTAGGGGGCCTGCGGCTTTAATCAAAGAACAAAGCTTTGACAAAGAACTGCTGGTTATGCAGTTCTCCAGGACCAAGTTCTGGCCAGGGAGTGGGAAAACCTGTCCTGGAGGTCCATCTCACAGTGTGATTTAAGTGTGAAAGGGTAATAAGGGACAGGAGAAGGTTACATGGATTTTGCATGAAAACAATGTTGGAATCCAACATTTGAATCCATTCATTTTGAATGCCTTGATGAGTGCCTACATTTCAGTAACATACACAAACCTATCAGAATCCTTTACTAGTATATTATGTTTCTGCATCGGGGAGCTTATCTGAAGTTACTGTGCATCTTACTTTTTTTTATCCATCTGCTTCCAGAAGAGAAGTCTTTCGCTCTCCACACAATTCCCAATCAATCAGTAAGTTTTCCAGGAAGAATTTCTTTTTCTTCTTTTTTTTTTTAATTGGTTACATGTCAAGGTAGCTGAGTCATTAAAACAAGTTCTTCTCACAGAAGGAAGGCTGATACAAATGTTCTGAGATCCAAAACAGAAATAAGATGCTGAAGAAATCAATGCCTAGTATTTAATGCAAACCCTTTAAATTAGCCATGGAAAAATCAATTGATTTAGGATGGGAGGGTTTTTCCTGTTATGGAAACCACTGCAGACATCATAATGATTCTCCCTGCCTTTCCTATCCCTTCTAAAATTATTTTTTAAAGTTTTTTTGTTGTTCTTGTTTTGGGTGGGGAATTTTTTGGGTTTGTGTGGTTTTTGGGATTTTTTGTTGGTTTTTTTGATTGGTTGGTTGGTAGGTAGGTTGGTTATTTTTTTTAAATCAAGCGTCCTTGGGCAATTAAACTGACCTAAATCCCAGTCTTCTCTTTTTGCCTGTGATGGAGAAAAAAGACTTCTTTTCCTCTTTTCCCACAACTAAGATTTGGGTCCTTGTCAGTTCATCCTCTCTCCTAGGGCAAAGCTGCGAGAAGAATCTATATAATATTGACATAAACCTTAAGGCTAGATAAAGTCAAATTGATACCTAGAACATATTTTAGGATCCTTAAAAAGCCAAGTTTTTTTTTTTTTTTTTTTTAATTAAGTCAAAAATACTTAGTTGCACTTGAATAATGACAAGGAGAGCCTGACAGGAGCAACAACTTGCTGAGTAAGTGGAAGGGCCAAATTCCCTGTCAGCACTTGAAACAGCTTGAAGAATCTGTTGAGGTTAAGGAGAATTCCCCAAATCACCTTGCCTAATTCTGCACTCATGTTACCTCCTGCTTCTAGAACAAAAGAGATGCCTTTTTTTTTTTTTCTCCATGCTGAATTATTGTGCAATACGGATCACCAATATACAGCCTTTTTTTAAAAAAAATATAACCATTTACAGAAGACCTTTAGAACTGTGAAATGAAGGAAATTCAATAGATGATTCTATCTCCTCCGAGAAAGTTTTCCTGACTGGTAGACCAAGGCTGAAGATTTCCCTCACGGAAATGTAGGTTTTCCTTCTCTTTTCAAAGCTGACTTACTAAGAGACTTTCATTAGTCCTTTCTTTTCTGTTTTCTCAATCTTCCAAATTATAACATAAAACCAAGTTGGAATGAGGTAGAAGGGGTTCTAGAAAGACTTTGTAGGTTCTGTTGATGTAGATTTGGAAGTGAGATCTGCCACCCTTCATCTACAGCTCTTCTCCCTCTCCTAAGCTCCCACAAAGTGTTTGTCTTGCCCTGAAAACCAGAATATTCATTTCAGTGGAAAGCAAACCACAAAACTCTGCTTTTGAGAGGTGATCCCTCCTCTCAGGATGAGAGAAAATTTCCAGACCTATGTGCAATGATGAGAAAGAAAGGGACACACAAAGACCTACACCTCTTTCCCATCTGGGCTTATGGAAGGATCTTCACGCTGTTTGTTCTCTCCTCTCTCACATGTAGCCGGAGAACACTGGTTATTCCCAGCTCACTGTCAAAGCCCTCAGCAGAAGCCCAACAAAAACATTTGGCAAAGGCAGCTGAAAATGACTCATTTCCTAATCCTTCCAAGTTTAGCAAATTCCATTCCCCCATTCCCAACTCAAGTGTCTTCTGTGACATCTACTCATGCCATGTCCTCCAAGGCACTTGACCAGAAGCTCTCCTGGGGCTGCAGTAGTAACTGAGGTTTCTCAAACTTCATACTCCACCATCCTCTCTCCACTTACTGGACACTCTCTGGGTATAGATAAAATAACTACTCTTCCACTGAGAGTGATAATATGGTTTGGGAATCACAATCTGGTCAACAAACTCCTAGGAAAAACAAGCTCACAATGCCTTAGAGTAATTTTACACAAGTCTGATGAGGAGCAGCTGAAGGAGCTGAGGGGGGCTCAGCTGGAGAAAATGAGGCTCAGGGGGGACCTTCTGGCTCTGCACAACTCCCTGACAGGAGGGGGCAGCCAGGGAGGTCAGGGTCTGCTCCCCAGAAACACAGGACAGGAGGAGGGGAAATGGCCTCAAGTTGTGCCAGGGGAGGTTTAGATTGGATATTAGGGAAAACTGCTTCACTCAGAGGGTTGTCAAGCATTTTGAAGAGGCTACCCAGGGAAGTGTTGGAAACGCCATCCTTGGAAGTGTTTAGGAAACATGTGGGTATGGTGCTTGAGGACATGGTCTAGTGGCAGACTAGGTTATGTTAATAGCTGGACTCAATGATCTTAGAGGTCTTTTCCAACCTAAATGGTTCTGCAACCCTGTGATTTGTTACAGAAAATGCTAGCATTGCCACAGAGGAAAAAAAAAGGTGTCAGGAGATGGGAAACTGGCAGCACTATGTGAACAAAGCTGGAAATGAATGGGATTTGGTGTTACTAACATTGCTCTGGTGAAAATGCAAAAAGCAAAGTTCACAGAAATGAAATATTTTGACACTGTGATCATGCTAAAGCAATACTGTGAAGAAATAAATCGATAGGGAAAATTCTGTAAAAACTGTAATGTCTTGAAAAAACTCAAAGCTCTGTGCAGCACACCCCAGATTCCCACCTCATTTAAGAGAACTAAAGAACAGACATCTAAAATTTAGCTGTTACCTTAAACTCCTGATATAGATGATATGACTATAATGCAGGTACCTCAGAAAATGATCATTCTCACCTATGCCAGGTGCCTGCTTAGAAAAACCATTTTTTGAAGGTGTTTGTACCTGTTAAGTAAGCCTGGGTGACCAGGATAGAGCCTGATTTCCAATGTGAAGTTTTAGTTAAGCTGTATAAGATAATTTTTACCATAACAGTTCATTTCAGTTGGTTATATTAAGGCATCTTCTCACTTTTTTTCCCAACCATCACGTGTGAATATCTGCTACAGGGAGCTATAAAACGCAACACTGGATCTGCAGAAACCCTGGTCTCCCCTGAAGCATCAGCTCCAGGCCAGGCAGGATGACAGTCATCATCCCAAATGGCACTAGACATCCTTTCATCCTTTTGGGAAAACTGAGCTGAGCTTCTAGTGTCACTGTGCTTGACAGATTCTGCATTATGGTTATTGTGTTTTCCAACACCAAGTATTGTAGTTTGCTGCCAGAAAAAATGGCAAGTTTTTGCAGCTGTTTTTAAAACATGTGAATTTCCAAGCTTACAAGATGGCAGGAAGTTAAGGCCAGACTTCGAAGCTTTACTTTTCCTGTTAGATGAGGAGTCACTGCCCTGAGCAATTTGATAGAAATAGGGAGGCAGATAAGCTGGACAAGTCTTCAGAGGTTAATGCTGTGCTCAGTTAAATTTATGTATGGAGCTTTGGTAGTTGTGTTAGTGGACTGGATAGCCCTCTTAAGGCCAGAAACTCTTAGAGCTGGTGATGTGGCATCTAAATAAAGCAGATAGAGTTTCCTCTTTCAGTTCTCAGGGGCAAAAGATACTCAGCTTAATGTCAATTCGGTATTAACCTCTCAAAGAAGAATAGAGATGACTTCAGAGGTTACATTCCTGGATCACCTACGGTTTCTGTTTCTGATTTAGTTTCTCTCTTCTTTCAATTTCCTGTGATGTGCGTGTAGATAAAAACACTTAACTATTTCCCAGGTCTGTTTTGAAGCTAAATTACTAGATATTTGTTAAGAGCTTTGAGGCATTTATGATCATAAACTGAAAATTACATTCTCCTACCTTGATGCTATTAGGGCTTATTATTTTCTTATAGCTCTACAGCTTGTTTTCTTTTCAGAATATTGAATAGTCTCCTAATAAAGGCAACATAAATGAAAGACAGACTAGTGCTGTGCTTCTTCAGTAACATTTACAAAGAAACTGTAATTCATGCTCGTTGAGAAAAAAAAATCTCATATTTCTTTGCCAAATATAAAAGCCGTATTTGAATCAAGGCCCTGTCTTTATATGATAGTCAGGTATTCCTGAAACAGGTTGCCCAGAGAAACTCTGGGTGACCCATCCCTGGACATGTAAAGCCAAGCTGGATGCAGCTCTGATCAACCTGTCTAGTGGAAGGTGTCCCTGCCTGTGGCATATGGTAGGAATTACATGATCTTTAAAGTTCCTTCCAACCTAAACCACTGTAGGATTCTACAACCTGCTTTTGACCCTCAAAAAGAGATTTACTTTTACATACATTCTCTCTTTCACTCCCTCTCTTCCCTCCTCTCCCTCTCCCACATAGCCAATTTATGGTCTTGGGAAATAAATTCACGTATCAAGTTAAAATTAAACTTTCGAGTCCACCACATGATCCTCCTACACATCTCACCAAGGGACCTACAGGGTGGCAGGAAAATATGGAGTTCCCCTTTCAGGACTTAGAGGTCAGGGTAAATGATGTGTTTGAAACCTAGTTAACTGTAATTATGTTGGTGTGTTGTACAAAAGGTACCATCAGCAGGGGTGTAGAAACAGAGAAACCACCAGGTAGAAGGACAACCTATAAGATATATGGGTTTTACAGGGTGAAAAAGCTCTTCTCTCTTGGCTACTTAATTTTCTACACAGGAAACATATTGGAAAACTTCTGAGTTCCCTCCCCAAAAAGACCAAATCTTGGTGTATTCCTAGGATTATTTCAGTCAAGGGACCCTTCCTTATTTAATAATCCTGTTGATTCAATGACAGAGCTGATTTCCCTTATCATGGTACAAAGACAGTCTTGGGTTGGAACATATACAGATGAGAGATAGTATCTCTTAAAAGTCATATTTAGAAGCATTAAAAAACCCCAACAACACAAACCAATAACCCACTGTTGAAGCAGCCATCTGTGCAGAGGATGGCAAGTCCTTGCCATAATGGAATTATCAAGGAGGTGTGCAGCTCCATGGAGGGGAGTGCAGCTTTGTTGTGTCAGGGAGTGTGCCTTGACATGCCCTGGACTTTTGCTTCTGAAACTGTTGTCTACAGTAATAAATTGAACATGTCAAAGGATGTTTCCTGGCAATTCACTTGTCTCTACACAAAATTTTTATGACAGTCTCTACACATTTTTAATCTGTGCCAACAGCCACTTTTCCAAACTATTTTTGGGCATAGAAGAACACCTGCAGAAGACGGGAGCCATGTCCAACAGGGAGTCTGACTGCCATCACCTGGCTGACCCTGGGAGGAATCACTGTTATGGGTGCAGGTCCTCCTAGGTCAATCAGCATTGTAACCAGGGACTGATCTGGGATACATGCAATTACTTGCGCAGATGCAGTTTCACTGTCCAGTTTGGATTTTGCTTTTTGCCTAGTCCATGCTCCTCAGAATCATTTCTATTCAAGTGAAGATATCTGAGGCAGAAGGGGACTAACGACTACCGCTGCCTTTCCTTTGTAAAGAGTTGGGATGCTGTCCTTGACCTTGACCAGTGTCACATTAATGTGCCAGTGTGGTTAGGGGAAATTGCACCAGATGAAACACCAGTATTTCAAGAGGTTCTAAAGGGTGGCACATAGGTCAGACTCCAAAAAGAGAAGGCTCATCCAAACACAAGCATCCCCTCTGAATGCTGGCTAACAATCCCTGGTGTGTTGCTGGCTGGCAAGCAAGAAGTGGCCGTTTCCCTTTGACCAGGTGTAAGAGACACTGGACCAGAGAGGTGGTGATGTTTCTGAGGAGACACGCTTTGCCAAAACATTTCCAGTTCAACTTAAACAAGACTTCCTGCCTCTGTGTGGTGTATGGCCTGAACCTGAACGTGGTCAGAACCAACCTGTTGTCCATGCCAATCTGCCCCATCCACTTTACTTTTTTAAGCATGAGTCAACAGCTTCTTTCACACCAGTTTCTCCAGTCTAGTGATCATCGAGTCTCCAGCGTGGTTGTCTGCGCTCATCAGACTGCTTCTGTCTAAAGCAGTGGCGTGACAAAGATTAGCTTCATTTCTAAAGTCTGAAAAGCTCAAGCACTTGGGCGAAATCAGGATGGCTCCAATATCACACAGCAATAATAAAGCAAAACTGCATTCTTTTATTTTCTCTCCCAAGAGATTGTTGTAAGTAGCAGGTGTGATAGCCCATAAGTAGGTCTAGATAAAAAAAAAAAAAAGGCCAAAAGCAAAAAAAGAACCTAATGAAAACCAACAGAGTAATTCCCTTTCTTCAAGGGCAGGAGACAAACTGATATACACTCAGTCCCTCACTTTTGGAGGGCAATAAACTGAAAGTTGGCAGCTACAAAAAAAAAAGCTTTCTTTATTTTGCAATTTTAGAGTTCTTGGGCCACAATAAACTGGCAGTTTCAAGTCTTCTATATGTTCTTTAGTAACAATAAAACATACCTCTAGCCTCCCATAAGGGTAACACTGGGAATTCCTAAGATCTCTAGACAAGCCAGCATGAAAGATTTCTCTTCCTGTAACAGTTTTGAAGTAATAAAGCCTACTTTTATCAATACTGTCTGTGACAAAAGAGGACATATATCCAAGGCTGCCTTTTATGCAGATGATGTTCACTATTCTGCTGCAGATTCCATCTGACCTGGGGGCTGGAACCAGCACAGATGGACAGTAGTCATGGACACTGGCCAGACCTCTGGGTTTCCTAACATTGTTCTTGGGATGTCAGATAGAGGTATGTTCTAATCAGTAATCAAATATTCTTTGACTACTACAGATCATTAATACTTTCAATAATTAAAATGTATCAGACACAGAGTAATTTTTTTTCCTTTTATTTCTATGAAATACGTTTTACTTTTGCTTTGCCATCAGTTTGTCTCAGCCTGTCAGCATGTTTACAGTCCCACTTACTGTTTAACGTTTACACTTTGTTAAGCAAAGAACATCTTGAAAATCCAGCTTTCAAGACTGAGGTAAATAAAACAAAAAGAAGATCAAAGAAAGCACATTACTTGGAATCATTTGTCCACGAGGCTGGATAAAGAGGGCACTGGCATAGTTTAAATGATGGTGCTTGAAGAAACCAAAGACTTCCACCAAAAAACTTGTGTGCTTCATTGCAGCAGTTTGGACTTGCATATAGGAGACAAGAAACCCTGTTTCAGGATGGCACATGTTGGTGGTTAAAGTTATGTTACCTTCCCATATGAATTATTGCTAACAACAGCAGCAAGAAGACTGCTTGATGCCACATCCAGAATGGGAGGCTTCTAATATTATGACCTGAACATTTGAATTTTAATTGCACAGACAAGTGAATCAGATTTAGTATGTAATTGAATATATTGTCTATTAGTAACAGCACAGGTAAAACTTGGTCTTAATTCCATGCTATTATACCAGAGTAAATCTCACAGTCTTTATTTAAATTGCAATTCATTCAATGATTTCCTAAAATAAATGACCCATGAAAGCTTTTTCTA
>VZRQ01000970.1:7972-19772 GCA_013397975.1 Machaerirhynchus nigripectus | reverse complement strand
GAATCAGATTTAGTATGTAATTGAATATATTGTCTATTAGTAACAGCACAGGTAAAACTTGGTCTTAATTCCATGCTATTATACCAGAGTAAATCTCACAGTCTTTATTTAAATTGCAATTCATTCAATTATTTCCTAAAATAAATGACCCATGAAAGCTTTTTCTATTTTATTTTTCTGTTCATTTTATTTGTGGGTTGTTTTTTTTTTTTTTTTAATGAAATTAATAATCTGAAATTTTATTTATTTTAGCATTATAACCATATTTTGTGTGCTTTCCAGCTATGGTAAATCAGAAGATTAGTGTTGAACTACAGAGGCTGAAGAATAAACCATGGACAAGAAGTATAAAACATCCACATGAGTGCTATGTAAAATATCTTTCCAGTGAGCCTCTTCCCAGAGAACTGGAAAATCTTCTTAGCAATTCCCTTATGTTTTCACTCACATATCAATATTTCCTGTTAGTAGAAAGATGCATTTTTCCCGTTTGAAGTAATGTTTTTATGGTTTGTCATTAACTTTATAAGGAAAACACTCTCATGAAGCAGTTTCTGAGATGTCAACATCCCAGTCTTTTAGAAGTAGGACACAACAGCTTTTCTGCCTTCTAAGGATCAGATTTTTTGCAGAGCCAAGGGCAATCAATTTTGGTTTCTGTACTGAGGAAAAAAATAATCATGCAGCAGACAGTAGCTGTGATTCTGCTGGTAATGTGTGATGCCATATCCCTTCAAACACTTAGAAGCAGAAAAAACATTCACATTCCTATTAACTTTGCTTAGGACCAGCTGATGCATATGAAATGCTCTGTTTTCTTCTGCTTCTGGCAATAGAGTTTGGAAAGAAATACTTGTACATCTATAGCAAGTTAATTCAGACTTTTTTTCTGAAAGATTAACATTACCGATTAAGTAAAAAAAAATATTAAAATTAAAGAATCCACTCCTCTTTCTATGATTCTTTGTCTAAGTGAACTGCCAACATCATCCCCTAACAACAGGCAGTAAATCTCAATCAAATTTTTATGTTTTCATTCCCAAAGAAGTATTGAAATTGTATAGATGTGACTGTTGTTCAGAAAGCTTTGAGGAAATGAGTCAATATGCATTACAGAACTTAGTTCAGTTTTGCCTTTCCCTGTCTTCACGTGTGGAATGAGGTGCAGCTAACACAACAGAAGGAAGAGATGCCCCCCAGAGGGACCTGGGCAAACTCGAAAAATGGCTTCACAAGAACTTCACGAAGTTCAGCATGTCCAAGCAAGGTGCTGCAACTGGGTTGAGGCAATCCCAGATACCAAGACTGGAAGAACTGGTGGAAAGCAGCCCTGCCCTGTGCCCCTGGTGCCCTGGCCCTGAAATCCCCTGTGTGCTGGACTGATCCCACAGCATGGGCAGCTGGGGAGGAGGGGATTCTGCTCCTCTGCTCTGCTCAAGTGAGACCCCACCTGCAGTGATGTGTCCAGNGTTTTAAACTGGAAAGGGCAGGTTCAGATTAGCTGTAAGAAGAGATCCTTCACTCAGAGGGTGATGAAGCAATGGAACAGGTTTCCCAGAAAGGCTGAGGATTTCCCAGCTCTGAAAGTGTTCAAGGCCAGGCTGGATGGTGCTTGGAACAATGTGATCTGGTGAGTGACATCCCTGTCCATGGCAGGGGAGATGGAACTACATAATCTTTAAGGTCCCTTCCAGCCCAAGCCAGTCTAGCATTCTCTGATCTATGATTTATAGATGGAGGAATGGCAAGGAAGGAATACTGAAATACCTGATAGAGCTGTAGTAAATATCCATTCATGGTCATATGGGAAGCACTCAAATTTTGTTAATGATCAATGGATTGAATCATAGAACAACAGAATCATTTAGAGTGGAAGGGACCACTTGGGGTCATCTGGTCTTGCCCTCTGCTCAAAGCAATAATGCATGTAATCCATCTACCTATCCACACGTACATAAAAACTTCTTTTCCTCTCTGTTGGTTCATTATGTGTGCAAACAAGAACACACAAACACAGAGTTTCTAACAGAAGACCAAGAAATGAAACAGACTCTCAGAAACTAAAAAAATAAAAAGTTATGGGAATTTAATATCATGGCCTTTACTTTTATTGATTAAATATCCAGATTAAATGGCTTAATTAGATAGTGTAGTTGTTCTGTGTGCAAACTAGGAAATACAGCACGGTCTGCAGAGATCATCATTAAGTAAATCTTTTTGCTCCATCCTTCTAAATGAATGTATGGTTTATATAAATGATTCACAGAGAGAAATTTGTTAATTATTCATGTGGGAGATTTTTGACAATCCCTGTGGCAATGAGGTTCAGAAAAACCAATAAACTGCAAAGGCATGTATTTTAAATACAGTAGTAAAATAACAGAATCATTCACTTGGAAAAACATGAATTGACTACCTTGATATAAGAACTTCTAGATATTTTCAGAAAGAGATTCTGTCATTCTTGCAAGAGCTGTGGTCAGGATGCAACATTTACCAGACGATGGTCCCAATGCCAGGTTTCTGAAGCACTTGAGCTAGCTTACTGAAAGAGACCCTCCTGGCTTTGAAATCTGTTCATCCATGAATATTCTTCAGCAGTGGAGGTCAGCAGCCACTTGGAACATAGAGCTTAATTGCAAATTTTAGGTAAAGGCCCTTCTTCCACTCTGTAATGCTCCAGTAATCTAATGTAATAGATTCATGTCCAGTAACGAAGTTTTTTCCCATGACAGTGAACTATGAAGTTATTCAACAGACTTTTAAAAAATAGACCAACAGCCTTATAAATTAAGGTGGCAGATTTGTACCAAGCTTTATCTTCTACATCTAATGTCTGAGACTGTCAGAAGTGAAATTTTGCTTCCACCTCTTAAAGTAAAATTCTACATTCTAAGAAATGAAAAAAATAAAAACACCCCCCCAAAAAAACCTCAGACGAAAGCAACAAAACCATAAGAAACAGCTCAAACAACCCAAAAAAATAATTCCTACAAAAAGCAAAATGAAAGGGCCTGTAGGCTGCTGTCCTTAGTGATACTGAATAATCACTTTTTCTGTTAATACTTCCTAATACATGCCTGTGCTTGGAGCTGAATTTAAAGCCTGTCTTTATTCAGTGTGCAGCTCACAGGGAGCAGGGGGAATATCACTGGTGTCCAGGCACCACCACAGTGCACTCCCTCTGTCCACACAACGGTGGCACACAATCACAGTTCAGCTGGGAGTTTTCTGGCAAAAGTTTGATATTACCCAGTGAAAGGGTAATTTCAGACTCGCAGAGATCATGCTGCCTTACTTTGGACAGAGTAATTCAAGCCATGGTCAACTGTCAGTATTATATGAAAAAGCACTGCTGGATCAGGGTTAAAATCAGGTGCTTTATCTGCCTGGACACACATTTCAGTGATTCACTTCAAGTGCCATACAATTTGCAACCAAACTGGATATACCATTGTGCAGAATAAACTGATTCTTTCAAGCTAACCTTCCACTTATTCTCTGATTCCTTTTTCCTCAGTAAATTACTGATAAGGTTTTTCGCCTGTCTTTGGAAACAGATGAGATCACATAAAGAAGAGAAACAGAGGAAAGAAAGTTCAAGATAAGGGAAATGGCTAGATCCAACTCTACAGCAAGTAAATCTCCCAAGGTACATCCACTTCAGGCATTATCTATCTCCATTTAGCAATGGAGAAGTTGTCACTCAGAAGAGTGTTTAAAAAAGTAATGATAATTCAGTAGCCAGAACAGGAAGAGCCATGGAGGAATTCCCCCTTACCTGGAGAAGCCATTTATTCCAGTAGAAAATCCGAACAGATCTGACATAGCTGCATTTTGCACAAAATATATGCTGGTACAAATAACCATGCAGCACCAAGTAATAGTGCCTTGGAGCAGCAGGAATTCACATGAGATTTCTGCACTGATAGGTGGAAATGCCACAGTGAAGTCATAATTACAGCTACGGAAAGGAATACATTACAACAAACAAAATCACGTGTGGCCTTCAGAGCTCTGCCTGTCTTTCTGGATCTGTGCATGGTTTTTAAATGGCTACATAGCTCATTATCTACAGGCATGAACAATTTTCATCCTCATCGTGTATAAACTAGTTTTCTTAATTTATGTCCACAAGGACTTTAGGTTTCCTCCTTAATTTATTCAGCAAATTTCACATCTTTTAGAGAAGACATATTGAATCTCAGGGCCTGGGATTTGATTGATTTCAATGTAGAGGCAATATATTATCATGTTGCAGCAATGTCTGACAGGCATTTATTATGGATTTTAAAAGGATAAGGGGTCTCACACAACAGCTACAGAAATCTGTGAAATCCCTAAAGGTCATGTCCAGAGAAGAAATGTAACACATAAAAACCCATTCTACTATTAAGAAAATAGTGATCTGTTCCAGAATGGAAAAGACCAGATATGGTCTGATCCAAAGCTCACTAAATAGGAGGGGAGTCAGATAATTAAGAATTTATATTAACAGCATAAGAGGGGCAGCAGAGGGATTCAATTATTATGCTTAATTGGTTAGGGAATACCAGAAAGTGCTGTACTGCATTTTATTGGGGATAGTATTAAATAAACATTAAGAAAAATATATTCAGATTAGAAACAAGAGGGGAAGGAAAAGAGCATATCTGGTGAATTGCAAGACAGTGATTAGTTATTCATGGAGATTTGAGGGGCCATTAGCCTGAGCAACATGTTAGTTTTCCATTTGAGATGATTACATTTTGCTTAGCGAAAGAGTTAATATTTTTATCAAGTAGCTATGACATTTCTTTTAGTCCTTCTCCTAAAATGGGTAGCTTTAATTTTTTTCTGTAATAGTGAATAAAAAGTAAGTAAAGACAAGTGCATGCTGTATAGAAATATATTAGAAAATGCTGTATCACCTCTACAGGTACTGACTATATTTGGATTACTGAAGTTTAGCCTGAATACTGGGTTGCTTTTCTGTGTTTCTATACTCTGAAGAGAAAGTTGCATTTCAGTTATAAGTGAAATTATTATTATTAGATGGGTGTATTTCTTATGTCACTTGTTCACTGTAGGTCTAGAGATAATAAGCTTTCAACTGTGAATCAAGTAATATTTTGAGTCACTGAGACATTTTCACAGTTTGGAAGATTCTGTAAACTATATTTAAGGATTTCAAAGCCAACTTAAAGATGCACATGCAAGGAATCCATTCATCTCTGGGTATCAGTGGTTTCAGATCTTCTGAGCACCATTAAGATCTCACTGTTTATTCAAAACATGTTTTTAAATAAAACCACACTTCATAGACTGAAATGTGCTTTAATTAAATCACAGCCTTGTTTCTGCTCTACATAACTCATGCTGATTTGTCTTCTCTCTTCTCATGCCTGAAATAAGAAAGGTGCCAAAAACTTTTGAATGCTGATTCTAGAGCTGAGCTGGCTGGCTTAGGAGTGGAACAGATGAGGAGTGCTCAAACCCCCATCCTGCCAATGTGGTGTGTGAATGCTACCTCCACCTCTAGAGGTAAAACACCTCTGGGTTACAGCTGGACAAAATCTATCACTGCAGAGCAACATGCGTCTATCTTCAGTAACAGTCTCACCTGGCTTTTTACCAGCTAGGGATACAAATTTGTTTGAAAGCCAACATCTTGCTCCAGTGCTTAGGTTTCTGAACCCAATAGTTATTTGAAGCGATTGCTTCTGAAAATTTTTTTAAATTTTTTTTTTGTTGTTAAAGTGCTTTAGCGGTGATGCCACAGAATATCTTAAAGAGCTGCAAGATCTGTTCCCGAAACTCTTCCACACTAAGCAAAGAATGTTTTTAATACAACAAGAATTTAAATCATCTATAGTCAGTCTTCCTAATCTGGTGCTTAGATGTGATAAAGAAATCATCTAAAGAAAGTGTCAAGGGATATCTCTATAGGCTGACCAAAAATAGCACATAATGACTAGTTACTAAATGTTTATGTCACCTTTTTGTAGAATTTTTACCTCCTCCACACGTACACCCCTTGAAAATTAGGAGTACCATTCAATGCCTGAGATGCCGTGCAAGCCAGAAATCCATGGGCAGAGCACCAGGTGACAATTGTATAAACCCACACTACAGTCATCAGTAGATGTGTAAAAAACTCAAAAGGGATACTCAAAAAAATTCTGTGCCAAAGGCTTTATTCAGTATCTAATAGGAAAACCACTCTGGCCAGTTACTGAATTTTATTACTATAAAAGGGTTTATTCACTGCATTATGCTTCGACTGCTCAGAAAATGCATTTCTCTCAGGTTACTGAGCTGGCCACCACGCTGCTAAATCATTTAATGTGCTCAGTTTTTACTCTTGAAGTAAGTGAGGTAAAGTTCCACAGGGCATGAAACAAACATAGCAGCAGCACTTCAGCTTTAATAGTGTCTGACACCCAGCCCAGCTTGCCACCCGTTCTTCACAGCTGGAACACAGCTGGTCCAGAAGGAGAGGCAGGACAGGATATTCTTAGGCTCAGGCAACAGCAGCTCCTCCAAGAACCTGTCAAAGCGAGCACTGGGACTGCTGTCGGACATGATCTCATTCAAGATGATATTGGGCAAGTCTGAAAGACGAAAGCACACAGACTTAGCTAAACTTTTGCACAGTTACTCTCTAATGTTTAGGAAAAAGCCAGTAACACTCTGGCTGTACACATTACCAGCTCCCTATGAGTCGAGAGTTTACTTTAAGCTCTGATTTGATTAATAGAAACTGCTTGAAGCCAATTAGCACAATGTAATCACAGTAGTGTTGGTAGTGCTCTACCTCCGGCAATGTGTGTGACAGCTTGCTAAAGGGTTACAGGAAGGAAGGAAACCTTGGTTTAAATTCAGGTCAACTTCTTTACCATGTAGCACTGTGGGCTGTGCTTCAGCGGGGTGCAGTGCTGACATAAGCATTCACCTGCTTTGATGTCCGTGCTGCACAGGTATTAACAGACAGAGGAGCTGTTAAAAAAAAAAGAAAAAAAAAAACAAGAGAAAAGAAAGAAATCATAGTTTATTGGGATGTATGCACAGGGTAAAGCTTGCTTGGGGACTCAGGTTCTTTAGCTCTCTCTGGTGGAGTCAGTTTCCATGGCAAAGGCTCTTGAAACAACATCTTCAGCTGGAGGGGGCAAGACTCCTCAGTTCTTACATCCAGGAGTTCCACAGCCCTGCAAGACTCCCCCTGGATATGAATGATCTGTCATTATATATAATCTTATACCAACTACAAAAATCTCCCAAATACCTTAGTCATGTACAGCATGCTGCCTTATGTGGCCATTCCGGCACCTGCAGAAACAGATTCTGCTGCTGACTTAGAAATGTCTTATCTAAGTACACTTTGGCCACTTCTGCATCAGGAAAAGATTGCATAGGCCTGTTCTTTCTTCTTTGGAGGCTTATGAACCAGTTCCCAATTTGAGTCTGTCATGTCATTTAACAACCATTGCACCACGCTAACTTGTGTAGGAAAAACTACAAATCCAAGGACACAGAGACTGAAGCGCATGAACAAAATGCAGTGACTTAATCCCTCCATCAGGCTGAACTATTCTTTGCTCCATCTGTCCTTTTTGTTTTGATATTGATCTCATTTTAACTGTTCTGCTGTGTACATCATTCCTTCTGCTGCCCAAATCTTTCTCCACCTACATGCGAACCTCCAAGAAGACACTTCAAATATAGCTGTTACATATAAAATTATAATCCAGTTCCAGAGAGCTTCACTCACTCTTAGCGGTCTGTTAGTTAAAGAAATGCCATCCCTATAGTCTAGACAGACAATTAACCCTGGCAACCCCAGAAATACATGGTTAGTATTCCCCTGCATGAACCAAGAATAACTTAATTAGAAGTTCAGCCTAGGAAGTGGATGCCTACTGGTAACAATGTTAGTTCTTCTCCATGGTACTTCATAAAAAATCTGTCTCAAAATAGTTTACAGAGTAAAAATATAGCTATATATCCCAGAGGAAAAGGGAAATTAATAGGTTTAAGTAATGATGAAAAGACATACTTAAATGAGGTTTAAAATAGATGAGAAAGCTGATGTGGAGGGAAACATGTGAAGAATATTTTCAGATGGCATAGACTGAAGAAAAAGAAGCTTATGGAAATAGTTTTTTACTTCTTACTATTAGAGCTCAAACTCGTGAAATTGTTCAAATATATCTGCAAATATTTGCTTTAATTCCTAATGAATTAATTTGGCTTTACCGGTCTCCTTCAGCATGAATTTTCCTTAAATATGGATACCCTACACATGTATTTGTCTAGAAATATTATTGAAAATTGCATCAAATGTTATATATTTCTCTTGAAAGTCACATATTCACATCCCCCTTCAATTTAGCATTATAAACTGAGTCCTTATTCCTCCTACATTTGATATACTGAAAGAGTAAGGTATATCTAGAGGCTTATTCAGGTCTCCCCTGTTCACCTGTAGAGGAGGTGAGAGAGTGGCTTTGGTGGGCACCTGGCATCCAGCCAGGGTAAGCCCCCCACAATCCTTTAAAAGTGATAAAAATCCTTGACTATATAGAGAAGCTGAAAGTTTGCAATACAGGTACTTGAAATTAAGTAGGTGGATCTGCATAAAAATGTTCAAACGTTTTCCCCAACAAACAAACTCCCTGCATTATATGACTTAAATAACTTCCACAGTTTAGGCATTACACATCCTGGAAACAACCACTGAAAACTGAAGCACAGCTTTGAAACGCTGTGCAAATTATCTGTAGAAAATGCAGAGAACAAGACAGAACCTCCAAATCCACGGTTAGCCAAATACTCTGGTTCTCATTGGAGATATCGGATGCTATGTGTCACTACTTTGTGCTGAACAGCATATTAGCTATACTCATTAATATAATGCTTATTAATACATCTTTAAAAGTATATTTGATGTACTGAGTGCAAATTGAATCATATATTCAATGAATACACCTAAGATGTCTAACTACCCATTTGCAGATACCCTGACAGCAGGAAAGGAGATTAAAAAGGTGGAACACATCAAGAGAAGGACAATGAGATGTGATACAAACCCCGAGCCTTTGAAACCATCCTTTTCTCTTTTCAAAAAAGTCTGCCCAAATTCTGCACAATGCATGAGAAGGTGAGTAGCTGTGAAGATAAGCCTAAAGCACCAAACTTGTGTTTGCCTCATGTAAGATTCGAACATAATGCACTTTGTCAAACTCATTAAGAAATGTGGGTAACCTTCATGCTGCAGTGTGGAGGCTGAGGAGCCTGCCAATGCAGGAACCACAACAGCTCCCTGAAAGGAGGAGCCTTGGGCTCTCTCCCTTAGTTAGGGTGGGCAAAAGGCTTCTCCAAGGACCTTCTGTGTTATTGTGCTAATGTACCCTAATCCCTTGCTCTCTGCTGGGCCACTGGCCTGCCCGCCCCCTTTTACCATATGCATCCCCATTCCAGAATGTTTTCCTTTCCTTGATGCTCCATTGGCCTTCGGTCCTTAGTCCCTCCCTTTTCATCTTCCCATTGGTTCCCTTACCCCAACTCCTCCCACTCTCCATCCCTGTACCCTCAGATGATTGGTCCCTAGTGCTATCTCCGCCCCTACCCAGTCCTATACTTAAACCGTGTACCCACCATTGTTTTCTTGTCTTTGTCCCTGGCCTCCCTTCTCGCAGATAAATAAGCTGCTCCATACAAAGACCATTCCGTGCTTCTTGTCACCGACCCTTTCTGGATTACTGCTGTCTGGCGTGTGTGTGTTACCCGTTTGCCCACCTTGCCAAGTGGCTCCTGGCTGGGGACGCTTCCAGAAGGTTGTGGCATGTCACTGTCAACCCCCACCGTGACACTCCAGAGACGAATTTTTACTCTCAGACAGGTCATAAATCAGAAAATTACTTAGTGAAAACCTAATCAGCAATTTGGTATGATACTTCAACTTCCAATCTTTCAATGAAATGTTGTCTGTTTTACTCAGTCAACACTCGCAAAAAGTACTTAGGATGCTCTGACATGTGTTTGCACAAAAAGGTGCAGAATATCCTAATCCATGTTACGGATCTGCATTTATCTAATTTTCTAGGGAGACTATTACCAGCTAGTACCATCAAAAAGTACAAGCCAAGCACTTAGTAGCTGTGATTTGACTTACAAGTCTGCTTTTTAACATAAAAGGCCCCTTTTTCCTTGAGATATTTAGGTGTCAGTCTGGCAGAGGCCCAGGTTCTTCCCTGTACAAGGCAGAAAAAATTCTAGCTGAGGCTGAGATCTTCTCACCATTTGATTTCAGGAATTGTATAGTATAGAGAGCATGTTTAAGAGGTCTGAATTTCATCAACTGCAGTCTGAGATGCAGTATTAAATGTTACTGTAATTCACTATAACTTGATTTTCAGGCTTAGGGTGCAAACATCCTAAGATCTACATCTTTAGGATTAATGATGCAAATGATTTAAGATCATTGCAAGAAAAAAAAAAAAAAATACATGGGAATGCCTGGGACCAAGTAACTTTTCTGAGGACAGTTTCATGTTCTGTTGTCACGTAGGAATTTTTCCCATCACAAGATCATTCAGCCAGTGCAGCTCAGTACTCACCTAGGACACCTTCCAGGAAAGCTCCAAATGCCTCCTAGAAAAGGGCATTACTGACTCATTGTGAAATTTTGTTCAGTTCATTATTATCTTGTTGGAGACACTTAGAACCAGACCAGAAATATTTACATTAAAAATCTAGCCTGTAAACCTGTACTTGACAGTAGCCAGCAACAAACATTCAGGAAAAGATTGCAAAAATGAAGCAACCTCTGTCTCCTTGCAGCTTCCAGAAATCTGCTCTCCAGAGAGTTCCTGACCCTGGGGTTTTACGTGCTGATTTTTTTTTTTTTAATAAAACTTTTCTTTATTAATTTGCCTAATGCAGTAGAAGCTATGCAGTTTCCCAAATGAACAGAATAAAAATGAAATCTTCAACTTGTCTCAGCATGCTAAGCAATAGCTCCAGTTCCAAAAAACCACTATAATCACAAAAGAATTACAAAACAACTGGAACAAAGGGTGAGTTTTTTGAAGGAAAGTGCTTTCAAGAATGGCAAAACATGCAGATTTGCAGCTGTCAGGTGTGTTTTCTCCCCCTTTTTTTGTATAGGCTCTGACATCATGCATCACTATACCAGTTGTTTAACAGACATGATTGCCCTTTACACAGTAAGGGAAATATTGTGCACTGTGCAGGATATAATTCAACACTGCTTTTGGACAACAAAAAGAAGTGGGAGCGACAGAAACATAACAAAAATTCCTAAACAACATTATTACTTTTGTTGCTTTATGTTGGTAGAAATACATTTTTAGTAGAAATTTAATTTTAATTTTAAATTGTTTTTTCCTGAGGTTGAAAATATTTAAACCAAAAATAATTTTAGGTTGACTTACTTTTCACAGTAGAAATCTTCCTTATGCATGAATTGTGTTATCTTACAGCTATGATGGAGCTTAAGTACAGGAGGAGAAATCAGACACATATGAGCATCTAGGAGAGTCTAAGTGAAAAGGAAGTATTACTTAAAATGTGAAAACCTGGCCAGTATTACAGCTAAAAAGTAGAAAGAAAAATGAAATCGTATCGTCTCACTAAGGTAACAGTCATAAAAAGACTTTTCTACTGTTTTTGGTTTGGTTGGGGGTTTTTAAATTTGTTTTTAAGGTTTTTTAGGGAGATGGGGTGGTTACTTTGTTTGTTTGGGGTTTTTCTTTTTTTTTTCTTTCTTTTTTTTTTTTTTTTTTTTTTTTTTTGGTTT
>VZRQ01000968.1:3013-15911 GCA_013397975.1 Machaerirhynchus nigripectus | reverse complement strand
GATATTCCTTCTTCCTCCTCCTTATGCTCACTCTCCTTACCACACACCGTACACGAGAGCCAGTCTCTGTCCTGCCACAGTGTCCAAATGTGGCTTTTCCCCCCCAGCGCCCCCGGTGGGCATGGCCAGCAGCACTACAGCTGGCTGGGGTGTTCTGCAGCCTCATGGGGGCCGGTGGCAACTGCTCCCCCTGCCCTGGGGTGGCAGGGTCAGGCACTGCCCAGCACTGAGCCCCAGCTGCCCCACAGCTCCCACAGGTCCCCAGCCCGTGCTCCCGGTCCCACACCTCTGCACCCAGTCCTGCCACTCCTTGCCTCAGCCATATTTCTCTACATTCCCCTTCAACTAATTTTTTTTTTTCAGCATCTCAACACTATTTGTCCATCTCCTGTTGTCAAGACTCCTTCTTGACTCTCCTTATTGCCCCCCCGGGCATGGATTGTGGAGACCCTTTCTTGACTCCTCTTATTGCCCCCCCAGGCAGGGATTGTCAAGATCCCTTCTTGACTTGCACTTACTGCCCCCTTTGGGCATCCATGTCTTCACTTCTGGGAGAATGTGTGAATCAACTCCACATTCTTCCAAGGGATTCTTCAGAGATATTTTGGGATTGTCAGCCCTTTTGCAAGGGCCCCGTCCTGGCTTTACCTCTTGCTACCCTTCATGGGTGCCCTCCCAAGTTTACGCCCCGAAGATCCCATTTTACTCACTGGTGAGATTTTCAGTGGTCCTTTCCTGTGGACTCTTCTGGACCCCCTGGTCTGCAACTTGTCTGTCTCCTGGACAGTCTCGGGAACCCAATCAATCGCCTAGTGATGGCTGCCACCAAGGGGAGCTGATCACCGAAACCAGGTGAGGTACACCCTCAGCTCCACTCACTGCCCACCGCCCCTGGACAGTGGAAATATCCCAGACAAGAGCCCCCAAATTGTCAGGAACATTAATCCACAAACACCACAGGTTTATGTCCAAAAAGGAGACAGAGGAGTCCTGTTACTTTATTTGAATAAAAGGAGAAGACATGGGGCATTCCCCTGGGGTTTCTCAGATTTTTGGAGGACACAGCCTCCTTTTTATCCTAATTTCCTGGCCGCTTTTCCCTCTCTCTTTCCCCATTGGCTGAGGTACTTGAGAGGTAACAGACTTCCCAAAATGCCTAATACCTAAGACCCCCTTCTAATGTATACCCCCCCTCTTTTTTTCTTTTCCTTGTTTCAATCAGTGGAATTCCAATGGAATTTATGGTTCTTTCCCATTGTTTCTTTCATCTCTCAGTATCCAATTTCATTTATCAGCAGATGTACAGTTTGTTTGTAAATGGGTGTTTCATTGTTTCAACTGTCATGCTGCATTTTACTGTCCCTAAGACATGTGAGATGTTAATTATTCCTTTCACTGAGCTGAAAAATGGCCATTTATGTAACCAAGGCCTTTTCCTGTGTCTGTCACTGCCTCAGAGCTGCTCTTCATTCTCTTAACCTAAGGCTTTTTAACTGGTTGTAGACCACAAATCTCCATCCTTTCAACAGAGGTGCATTTGTCTTTCACATTCTGCAATGTCTGAAGGTAAATCCTAATTTTGCACAGTAGCCAGCACAAGCAGTAGAAAGAGACCATGGATCCTGGCCTGGCATGGAACTGGAGGTGACTAATCCCATCAGTTTCAGTAGGGATGTCAGCACATGCAAATGATGGTCATAGTGTGCAGCCGTTGCTCAGCCCCCAACATGGATAGCTCAGGGATTCAGTAGTGTTGGGGGTTAGGCTTTTTCTTTTTTACCTTTCTCTAAGAGAATTTTCTTCCCATTTGTTGCCCAGGAGATGAATGGATGGTATTTAAGAGACAAAAGACATGGCTGGGTGTCTTAGAAATCCATTTAAATGGTTC
Source organism: Machaerirhynchus nigripectus (assembly GCA_013397975.1). Lineage (NCBI taxonomy): Eukaryota > Metazoa > Chordata > Aves > Passeriformes > Dicruridae > Machaerirhynchus > Machaerirhynchus nigripectus. The sequence goes on along the minus strand of VZRQ01000968.1, from coordinate 14,023 downwards.
TATGGGGGAGGGGGGAAGCAGTGTGGTTTCAGCACTCTCTTAGCTGGGGGCAAGGGAGTCTTTGCCCAGCGTGGAGGGCAGATGGTTGTGGTTTTGGTGCTGGACTCCTGCTACCCAGAGGACTTGCTTCTACTGCTGAGTTTTCCTTCACTGTTTTCTTCTTACCATAGGTGAGCCTCTGCTCACAAGAGTGGCTGTTGGACTGGGACCTTTCAACACCTGATCTTGCTAGGAGAGAGATGTTCACCAGCTGTGTGTGTGCTGCAGGGGAAACCTGGGCCCCCACCTTCTCCCTCTCTCTGGAGGGAGCACCTCAAGGCTGCTTACAGGAGCCCCAGCTGCTGCCATCACCAGGACATCACACAGGACACGTGAACGCCAGGGGAAAACCGAAACACCCCCTACCCTCCACCTTCTCTCTCGTCCTGGGCCACCATTACCCCCTGGGGAGGCTCAGAGCTTGCTTCAGCTGCCCTCTGCCTCACCAGGAGCCAACAGCGCTGCCGACAGCTGCGGGGGTGTCACTGATCCCCGCTGCCTCACCAGGAGCCAACAGCGCTGCCGACAGCTGCGGGGGTGTCACTGATCCCCGCTGCCTCACCAGGAGCCAACAGCGCTGCCGACAGCTGCGGGGGTGTCACTGATCCCCGCTGCCTCACCAGGAGCCAACAGCGCTGCCGACAGCTGCGGGGGTGTCACTGATCCCCGCTGCCTCACCAGGAGCCAACAGCGCTGCCGACAGCTGCGGGGGTGTCACTGATCCCCGCTGCCTCACCAGGAGCCAACAGCGCTGCCGACAGCTGCGGGGGTGTCACTGATCCCCGCTGCCTCACCAGGAGCCAACAGCGCTGCCGACAGCTGCGGGGGTGTCACTGATCCCCGCTGCCTCACCAGGAGCCAACAGCGCTGCCGACAGCTGCGGGGGTGTCACTGATCCCCGCTGCCTCACCAGGAGCCAACAGCGCTGCCGACAGCTGCGGGGGTGTCACTGATCCCCGCTGCCTCACCAGGAGCCAACAGCGCTGCCGACAGCTGCGGGGGTGTCACTGATCCCCGCTGCCTCACCAGGAGCCAACAGCGCTGCCGACAGCTGCGGGGGTGTCACTGATCCCCGCTGCCTCACCAGGAGCCAACAGCGCTGCCGACAGCTGCGGGGGTGTCACTGATCCCCGCTGCCTCACCAGGAGCCAACAGCGCTGCCGACAGCTGCGGGGGTGTCACTGATCCCCGCTGCCTCACCAGGAGCCAACAGCGCCCCCTGCGGCCATGGGGGAGTCCCTGCAGCCATCGCCTTGCCAGGGCCAAAAGTGCCACCTGCTGGTTGTGATCGTAACTCCACCAAACGGGAAATTGCTTGATGGGTGAGGGTAAGAAAAAGGCTGTTATTGGGTTTTCAGCTTTTTGTTGTTGCTGTTATTGTTGTTTGTTTATATACAAAGAACTGTTTTTCCTTTTCTCATGTCTTTGCCTGAAAGCCCCATAATTTCAAAGTTATAATAATTTGGAGGGAGGGGGTCATCTTTTCCATTCCAAGAAGGTTCCTGCCTTCCTTGGCAGACACCTGTCTTTTAAACCAGGACAAGTAGGAAAACACACGGGATGCTCATTGCCAGGGCTAGTGTGAGGGATGCATCCTTTCCAGAGACCACAGGGACAAACCATTCCTTATTTCTACTTTCAGCACGGGCAGGGAAGATCATACATTCCCCCTTCACTATCCCTTCCCACATTCTTGCCTGACAGAGAGAAGACTTCTATTTTAGCATGAAAACCATGCGGCCCTGAGAAGGCTGCCACGACCCCCAGGCAAACATCCCTACTCGGGTGGGAAGTCTCTGCCGCATGTTGGTCATGGAAAACACCTTTTTCACGATCCCCACTCTCATTAAGCTGAAACATGTAAAGGAGTCTCTTTAGTGGGGAAATGCCAGTTTATCAGTCTAAGTGAGCTGGAAATTCCTTTTGTCAGGAGCTGTTCACTCTCGAACACGAGCAGCACAGCACAAGAAATGAGCAATGAAGATGACATCTCTTTTGTGTCTGTGTCTTGGTTTAAGACAATTTAAAAGGAGAACACTCTGGAATGAGTTGTCTCCCTTTATAGGTTCAACCAATCCCTTTCCACCAATAAGGAACAAATACGAGTAGATGCAAGTGAAAAAATCACAGTTTATTAACAAACAGAACAGCCACAGGCAAAAAATAGCAGTAAATAACTGCTAGATACCAAACTACTAAATCTCATGAACTCCTCAGGAACAAAGAGAGACCCAAAATGCTGGAAATGCCCTTTCCGGAGATGGTGGCCAACCACAGTAGGTCACCCTTCCCTTCCAAAATGGTCACACCTTCTCTTCCAAAAATGGTGCCCCCCAGATGACCATATGTCCCCAGGAACAAAGAGACAGGATGGTGACAACCCCTACCAGGAATGCAGGAGCCTACAGAGCGGTTCTAGAGGCAGATGAAAACTTGCCGGCTCATGTAGGGGTCCACACCACTGCCACTGCTTGAAGGATACAGATGAGCCTTGTCTGAGCTGGGGCAAGGTGCATCAGCATGCCTGCCTTCAACAAACACCATGGCACAAAAGAAACATAGGTCACACCTGTAATTTGTTTTTAGAAAGCATCTCTGGTTCCAAGCACTGTGTCCATGGCTGCAGCCTCTCCATCACAGCAAAACTATGACATATTGCATTGATTCAAATATATACCCTCAAAAGAAGACACAGCCTCATGTTGCAGCAGGGGAGGTTTTGATTGGAAATTAGGAAAAATTTCTTCCCTCAAAGGGTTGTTCAGCCCTGGCATAAGCTGCCCAGGGTAGGGGTGGAGCCACCACCCCAGAAGGGGTTTTAAAAGTCATGTAGATGTGGCACTTTGGGATATGGTTTAAATGGTAGACTTGGCAGTGCTGAGTTAATGGTTGGACTCAGTGATCTAAGAGGGCTTTTCCAACCTAAATGATTCCATGATTCTCATCCTCCCATGGAAAAGCCGTGTACATTAGGAGGAAACTTATGAATCAAAATACACCATGATCCAGGGAGAAGATTTCCCAAACCACTTGTTCTCCAATACAGGGGAAAAAGCCACTTTGAACTTGCAGCAGCCTGGGCTAAAATGCAAAGGCATTCAAAGGGCAGGGAGGGCTGGCTAAAAAGCAAAGGCATTCAAAGGGCAGGGAGGGCTGGCTAAAAAGCAAAGGCATTCAAAGGGCAGGGAGGGCTGGCTAAAAAGCAAAGGAACTCAAGGGGCAGAGAGGGCTGCCAGGGGACATGACAGGCAGGAGCATTTATATAATCTCCAAATGTCAGAGACCCTCTCTCTGTTCTCCTGCATTAACTTTTTACCTTTAAGCATCCTCTTCCCAGACAAGACCCTTCACAAGAGCACGGGCCCTCTCTAGCAGGTCATTGCTCTGAGGGGCAGAGCTGTTCACAGCAATTAGCTCTTGCTCGAGAGTCAGGAAGTGCATAGCTGAGGAGGAGAACTGCCAAGAAACATTTCAATAGTGTTTCCGTTCTGTGGGACTCATGGTTTGCATTTGTTCCCCCTATCCCTTGTGTCAGAGACTGAAATATTGCAGTTTATGACTTAAACTTTTTCATGAAGGACTTTTATAACTGTATTGCAAAAGCTGCAGAGAAAACTACCACACCCTGAAAGGGGGCCCTGACTAAGGCCTTAGGCTTGCTGATGAAGAAGATAAGATAAAGTAACAACTCAGGGCTGGGGACATTCACAAAGCCCAAGCTTAACACCTCCAAGGTGGAGACCACAGCCCCGGGGCTATCAGCTGCCAGGCCTGCACAGACCCTCGCACCAAAGGGTGGGGGGAGAAAGGCTTTGGGTGTGTGCTGGAAAAGCCTCTGGTCAGAGGTGCAGTGACTGCCCCTCCTCCTCTGTGCAGAGGAGCCCAGCTGAGGGGCCTTTCACCCGGAGGAAAAGCTTATCTGCAGCAGAAGGGGGTGACATGGCCCATCGACGGGCCTCCCCCCCAAAGGGGTCCCCAGAGCCTGCACCAGAGCACCAGAGATGATGCAACAAACCCTCAGTGTTGCAAGGGACAGTGTCAAGCCGGCCCCTGCAAGGGAGACACGTGGGCATTCCCACCTGGCCCAAAGTATATCTATTAACCCATGGAATTCTTTACTCCTTCGGCGTGTGGTGGCATGTGGAGGCATGGCCATGGCGGCGACGGGGGACCCTCACCACCAAGAAGACCGGATGGAGGGGAGCAACGAGATGTCACTGGGACCCTCAGATGGGTGATACGCTCCCACCTAACCCCTGTCACCTCTCCCTGTCCCCGCACCCCTCCATGCACATTTCTTTCTCTATGTCTTTCTTTCTTTTCTCTTTCTTTCTCTTTGCTTCTTTTACTATTAAATAAAATACATCAATTTTTTGGCACCAACATCTAACCTCGTTTGGTTTTAGTCTTGTTTTTGGGAATATTTTGAACCTTCTTAAAGTTCCTTCCAGTTTATGCACAGACACTTAGTTTTTCTTTGCTCTTCTGGGTTTAAACTGGATCACAACACCCTGTGTGAAAAAAAATGTATTGCAATGACTCTCAGAGACAGGGAGTGACATGAGTCTCTGGCACCTTCCTGCTGAATTCCTTCTGTGAAAGAGCCTGACCCTTCCTGGGGAGGAGGTTCATGCTGATGGTGGATATGATAGAGGGGAACATCTGCATCAAGATGGCCTCCTTGCATGCAAGAACCACCCACAAAGTGTCTTCTCCCATCACCTACCCCAAGCACTTGCTCCCAAAGTCCATTTTGTGTCATGGCTCCTTGCAAGCATCTATTTGTTAAACAAGATTTGTCCTCACCACTCATCTTACAAACAAAAACTACTTATTTTGGTCATAAAAATCAAGTCAAAGCACACTTGCAACATGATGATCTGATAACAGAAGGGATAAAAATGCTCCAAAAGCCAGTGTTTAAACCCAGGCAAAATTCAGGAGTAGTAATAATAAAATATCCGTCGCTTGCATGCAGTGGATGAAAGATGGTCAGTGCTGTGGTTATCATTTCACCAGAGCTAAGCCTCTTCAGCTGTATGAAGTGATCCATGGCTGCAAACCAAGGGGAGAAGCTGGGGGACAGCGGAGACACCAAGGAATCTCCAACCATATCAGGCATTTCTTTGGACTTGAAAGAAATGAAGAAATTCAACAGCTTCCAACTTAGACAGGAATTTTCTCAAAAACAATGTCAAAAGAATTTCCCCCTGACATCTAGTAGCTGCTCAAAACAGAGATAGTGTGGCAGGAGAAAACAAGCTGTGCTATAACCAAGAAAATTAATTGCAAGTGCAGTAATAATCAGGCCTTCTGATGAAATATTTTACAGTATATTGCCCTCAAGAGAGTGGCTCTTTTTACAGATTTATTTTAACCTCCACATTGCACAGATATGTTATAAATGTCTTCAGAGATGCCTTGGTGTTATTTGCCCCCTGACAGCAAATAATAAACTCTTTCTTGGCTATATATATGTATATATATAACATTTCCAAGGAAACCCTTGATGTGACTAGAAAAATATCAAGGACAATTAAGTCACATGGCACTCCCTGTGGGAATGGACTTGATCTCTGCTCCAGGGCTCAGATAGCATGAGAAACCCTGGTTCAAATTGAGGAAAACAGCCTTAGAGGTAGTAATTATTAAAGGTCTCCTGGTTAAAGATCCTCTGGGGTCTCTCTATTATTTTAGTAATGGTTCAAGTCAACTTTACTGCTTCCAGAGGAGCCTGGTACCACAAAGGCGGAAGGGCTGATCTCAAGGGAATGCAGTTAAGACATCTCGGCTGCCCATAATTTTGTTCAGAGGGGAGAAAGGGGGTGTTGGTCACACATCTTTGGTAGTCCAGGTAAACTTGATGTCTCTCTTGTAGCCCAAATTTTTAGTCTCACTGGATGGAGGGAAATCATGGACAGAGGTTCCTGGGAGGTGGATGTCAGCGTGGAGTTCCTATGGTTAAAACATGGTTAAGAGGATTCAGACAATTTTGGGAGATTTCCAACCATCTAATATGCCAGCCCAGATGGCTTGCTTTGTCCCTGTCCTTGGTTTCTCCTCTGTAATCCGCTGTAATTAATAAGGCAGCCTTCTCCCCTCATTATGGTTGTATCAGCTTTGCTGTGTTTCAGCAGTGCCTGGCACTTCAGCCACAAGAGTCTGGCTGAGCCCCTGCTCCTTGTCACACCCAAGAGAGAGGCCACTTGGAACAGGTCAAGTGAGAGAGGTGACCAGATCCTGCTAATTGCATGTTAACAGACCCACAGCATCCACTGGCATCAGAGGCTGACTTCCCCTGGGCCCCAGAGCTGTGGCACACATCAGAGGGTGTTGGTAGAAGGCCCAGCATGGCTCCCCAGCTGATGCTTTCCATCACTGCTTTGCTACAGACAGAAAATCCACCCATCCTCACTCCACCAATATTTGCAGGGTGTTGGTATCAGTGCTCCTGCCACTCTGGGTCCCACCACACCTCTGAAGGTTTCTCTACACCAGCTCACCATGAACCTGCTCTTCCTCTCCCTTGCAGTCTCCTCATCCCACCCATAGAGCAAAACTTTTCTTTAAATCCTTTGATAACCATCAAAGCACCTTAACATTAGGGTCTCACCCCATCTGACCCTGACTCCACAGCCAGTTTGTCTTGTTGCTGTTACTCTTGGCACGATGGCACAGGAGTCCCACATTAGCCCTTTCTGCCATGGGATTGTGCAGTACATTGTGGCAGACAATTGGCTTTCAGCCAATTGAAGTCTGGTTCTGAACATTCATCTTCTCCATTCAGCCCCTCAGGGGACCCAAACCCCACATGGAGGAAGAAACTAATTTCTAAAAATCCTAGCAAGTAAGAATCACACCAGGAGTTCTGGATGCACCAGACCAGCCTGGGCTACGTCATGAAGACCTCAGTTGTTACAGCAGCAGCTTGCATTGAGGTCTCACCTAAATTCATGTTGATTGGACCTGTATCTTATCACAAGCAAGTCTGGAGAAAATGGACCGAAGCAAAGTTCTGGTGGCCCAGAGGAACTGTGTGCCCACAAGGGAGGCAACAGCAGCTATAGTAATGTGTTTGTCTTCTTATCCATAAGGTCTCTGCAGCTTCTGGGCACAAGTCTGCTGGCTCTGTGTTCTTGTGTAGTAGACGGCCATGGGTGAAGATAGACCTTCTGAGAAAATCATAAAGGTGACCATGTGACTCCAGGTTTAGACTATTCCAAAAACACCGAGCACTTGGAAATTTTCATGCCCCAGAGAGAATAACGCATCTATGTGGGTGTTGCACAGCAGACACCAGGCCCCTTTACCAACACTACAAACCTGAAGGGCAGCTTGCACAGACCTCCGATGCCTTTTTTTTTTGCCTCCCTCTTTCCAAGCCCTGTGGAGCTGGAACAGACCCCTGTAAAACCACTCTGGTTGGGACCTGTTGTCAGGTCATTTTCAAAAGTTACAACACTTCGCAAATTCTTGTTGCTGGAGGTTGTACAATAACACTGCCATTACTCAAAAAGCCCATCTAAGAATATTATGTTAGATATAGGTCATATCTCTTCACCCACAACAATATTCCATGGGGGAAAAAAAAAGAAGAAAATAAATTTTTCAACATAAGCTGGAGATGACAGTGAGAAATTTACCCTTAATTAGGCATATTTTTATGGAGAATGGTTCTCTATCCATCCATCATCACATACTAGTACAGGAAGGAGCCAGTGACTATTGAGATACAAGTATCTTGCATGTGTAGTTAAAGAGAAAAAATGCTCCTAGAGAGCTCCTCTCCCTGTAGATGCCCATCACAAACACTGCATAAATATGTTGAAGCTGGTCACCTGACCTATTTTAATAATCTATATTAGCATGTAATGAGTAGGAGTGTCTGTTTCTCTCCAGAAACAATAAAGGGAGTCTCAGTCAATTAGTCCAGATGTAAAAAAATCCCATTACACCAGACCAATCCCATTTATACATCTTGTTTTCTCCATCTCCAAAGCAGAGATACTAAACCTGCCTTTGTCTCAAAAGCAGCTGAAGATCCTTGAGGAGAAAGGCAGTCGTGATATAGGGATGTTACTAATGAAAAAAACACAATAAGGTTAACAACAAGGTCAGTAATGAGTTCATATAGAAAATCTGCAGTGGAATTGCAAAAAGACAAGGTTGCCCACAGTTTGGAAAATCAAAGAATCATAGAATGTTTTGAGTTGGAAGGGACCTTTAAAGGTCATCTAGTGCAATGCCCTTGCAATGAGCAGGGACACCTTCAACTAGATCATGTATATAGTCTCCCCATAGCTCAAACTGATTCTTCAAAAAGCATTATTTTTCTTTCAGCAAATTTCAAATGACACATTAAAGAAGAAAGGTGTTTTTTTCTAAGAGTCACCCACTCAATATTTCACAGAAGTTGTGTGACCACACTCAGTGCAATTACCATATTTTTCAGCATTTTGGCAAGTTGAAGGCAATGAATACCACAACCCATGCAAAAATTAGAGTATTTCTCTTTTTAAATTCCATTTTGACTTTTTTTCCCATTTATGTTCTCCCTTGCACCTCTGCTTGGACTCCTCGGCATCAGTGAAATCCCTCACAGTGGAAGAGCAGCAGAACCACCCCCAGAATGGTTGTTTCTCCTGGGGCTCTTGCACTGCTTCACCCCATCCTGTCTAGCCAATGGGAAGCAGTTGGTGCCTCAAGTCCACACCAAACCAAGACCTCCTGTTCCTGGGCCTGCAGCATAAGCACAGTGTAGGAAAAGGGGTTGGGCGGTCGGGACGGTGGTGAGACGGACGGAGACGAGAGATCTCTGGAGTCAAGGCTGGTCTTGGAGCATGCGGTTTATTGCTTAGGGCGTGGGTATAGGGGTTCTGCCAAGAGCTGCCAGCCACAGCTCTGAGCAGGCCCGGGAGAGAGAGAGAGAGAGAGAGAGAGAGCGTGAGCGCAAAGTTCCTGATACTTTATCTCTTCTTCTACTGAATATTCTAATTTACACCAACCAATCTAGTACAAGATACAAATCCTATAGCATTTACATACAGCCTATAAGAATCATTACATTACCATACTGTGTGACCCTTGGACTCTTGGTAAGGAGAGGGGCACTTTTTAATCTAAAGGGGATTACTTTCAGCTGGCCATACTATTGTTTTCCAGTTGTTCAGTAACTGAGGCTTGGCATTTTAGACATCGAACTTTGCTCTTAATTCTATTTCACTTATAGGTTTCATATTCTCAAAATCTAAGCAGTCGTATTTATAAGGCTTTCCTGTTTCATCTTCCCCAACAGCACAGGACTCTGGAAGGTGGCTGGGACTGGAAAAGCTGGGACCTGAGGCCTTGAACAGCTGGAAAAAGATCCAGCCCTTGGAAAACTACCTGGTTTGGCTGCTCAGGATGGAAGGTATAAGAAGGAGCCAGGGTCTGGACATGTCCCCACATGTGCCTCAACCTCTGGATTGGCCCCAGGACATCTGAAAATACATGCCTGTAAGTGCATGGGCCCTGGAACAGGGAGAGACATTCCTTCCCTGAAGGGCTCACCAATGAGCAGGGCATAGGCAGCCTCCATGGAACACTGGTGGTTGGGATGTTACTGAAGACACCACGAGACCCCACAAAACTCATGATAATTACAACAGACTCATTCTATCCTTAGGGCAGAGAAATACCAGTGCTTAGACATCTGGTATTTGACATCTTAGACATCTGCTTTGTGTCCACACTACATCAGTTCCTACCCACTTTCAGTGTGTCAAAGTCTCCGCAAGGGGCTCTGCAAACCTGCGGCCTTGGATCAAGTGAAGTTTTGCCACCTCTCTGGGTCAGGTCAGAATCACACCCCGGGTCTTCAGAGGAGTTTCTAAATCTTCACAAAATTCTACAACATTAATTTCCTCTCAATCAGGTTTTCCTTCTTGGCTGATTAGTCCTTTCTGCCTTTTATACATTTCCAGGCTCTGCAGTCTCATAAAACTTCATAGAGAAATTTTCTGCTTGGTTGGTGTGGGCAGGAAATTACTGCCATTTTTCACTTCTTCAGCCCGAGAAGGTGTTTACTGGGCCTTTCATCAGAGGGCAGTTGCATGTTGGCCCTTCCAGCACCATCCCCAGAGAGGTGTCAGTGCCAGCAGCCAATGCAGGAAAGAATCCAATCTCTTTTTTGACTAGCCTGGGAAGGAAATCTGGGCATTTCAGCAAAATAACATCTCCAGATGATCCCTCATCAGCATCTCAGCAGGGCAGTGAAGGCTGGAGAAAAACTTCCTGGCCTCCACCAAAGGTTAGCAGCAACCCAAATGCTTGTGTTTATGGACATAACACACCCTGCCCCACTACAGTGGATTGAGTGTGAGCACCCACATCCCTGGAATATCTCCGTGCTTTGACACCTCTCTGATGGTGCCCCTTAGAAGGACTCCTGGAGACATCTCTGTGTGGGGAGACTTAACAGAGAGGAGCTTTGTGGCAGAGCACAAATACAAGTGCAGGACTTGCAAGTGTCCAGCAGGCTTTGTCTTCTTTCTTCATTTTGATTAAGAGCTGGCTGGAAATAAACCCAGGTGTGCCCAGGTGGGCAAGAAGGCTGAGGGCACCTGGCCTGTACCAGCAATGGTGTGGCAGCAGGACCAGGGCAGTGTCCTGTTCCAGGTACTGCTGAGGTATCTCCAGTCCTGGGGGTAGTTCTGGGCCCTTCCCAGCAAGAAGGACACTGAGGGGCTGGAGCATGTCCAGAGAAGGGGACAGAGCTGGGGAAGAGGCTGCAGCACCAGGAGTGGCTGCAGCCTCTCCTGCAGCAGGTGGGGCTCAGGCTAGAAAAAGGAGGCTCACTCTCCACAACTCCCTGACAGAAGGGTGTAGCCAGGTGTAGTGGGTTGGTTCACATTTCTTACCTTCTGTGAGATAAGAATTAGGAGGAATGCAAAGCAGGCTCCAAACTTAAAGAATATAAAGAAGTTTATTAAC
>VZRQ01000967.1:1505918-1566644 GCA_013397975.1 Machaerirhynchus nigripectus | reverse complement strand
TTTTTTTTTTTTTTTGGTTTAGTAAAAAATTATTTATTAAAAAGCATTCATTTTTTGGTAAGTGATCTATGTCTTGTTTTTTTCTGGGACTTGCACCAGCTCACCTTAGAAAGTTATTTTCCTCTTTTGGTTAATGTTAACAGACTCCAAATCCGTGTTGCTCCACGGGATGAGAGAACCTTTCCTAACAAGACAATAATAATGAGTAAATTCGGGTATGACTTTTTACAGAAAGAATGTGCACTAAAATGGATGAAACATCAAGCTCCAGTTTCTCATGCTGGCTTTTCAAGTGAATAATTGCAAACCACGATTAATGTCACCCCAGAAAGCTGGCATGCTTCTTTGAGAATATATTAATGAGTCCAGTTTTATTATTATTCACCCAATTCTAATACCTTAATGTAAGCTTTATCTTTCCCAGTTTCTCTATCTTAATACTTGGGGTTTTTTTTCATTGTCTTTACAATCTAAATTTGAAGGCCTGTAAACTTTGCCTTTCCAAGATTTTAAGATTCCCCTGTGAGCTGATGCCATTAGAGAAATCATAGGTGCAGCTTTCCTTGTGCCATTCAAACCTGCCTGCTCCTCACTGAGCCCGGCTGTGATGGATGCTGTGGGCACCTGGGATGTGCAAGCCTGTTATCCTGGGAGAACTGCAAGTATCTTTTTAATTTGGCTCCTGACTGTGTTCTTGACTAAATGGTTCATGTAAAGAACATACCTAAACAGAACTGGAACCACTGAATTGATAATTCATGGAAATTTTTCACTGCAAGCAAACTAGGATGCTTTTCCAAGCTGCTGAGAAAAGTGGATAGATTTTATCTAGTTCAAGGTAAGCCATGGCCTAGAATTCAAGTGATTTAAGGTTAAGATTCGTGTGTTCCCACATGCTCTACAGCCTGCTGAGCTTCACCCACAACAAGCACAAGGCCAACACCTCTGAATTTATGACCGTTTTAAGGAGGGTTTTAAGTTAAAACGTGACCTTCTGTTTCAGACCAGCAGACTTTGGTCCTGTGAAAGCTGTTTTGTCAGTGGTTAGTCCTGCCATGTCCCAGAGAGAGGGTCAAGAAGGAAATTCTGAGACTAACTATTGCGTTACACTGGACAAAGAATTAGGAAATCTCTTGATGCTGGGTGAGTGCTGAAGAGGTGGATAAATTTACATGTTGTTAAATGCAAAGCAAAGGAAATGGAGAAAATCAGTCCTAACTTTTTTTTTTTTCTTTTTTTAAATTATTTTCAGTAATGGTCTTTAGGCAAGATGTTCATGCTCAGGGAAAGAGATCTGGGAGTCATTTCCCTCGAAATGTCTCTGCTGCCCATTCGCTGTGGATATGTTTGATGTGCCCGAACTCTGAATAGTCTGTGAGGTTTTAGTCCTCATCCCAAGTGCATGCTTAGAACAGAAAAGCTGCACTGGAGGTGATCAAATACATGATATAATTAGTAACTCTTCATAGAGACATTAACTTTGGATCCTTCAGCTGGGAAAAGGAAACCTGCCTGTTACAGAGGGGTATAAAAGCCTGAGCTGCCAGGAGAAACTAAATAGGGACCAGCTCATCGCTGGTTCTCACCAGACAGAGTAAGGACTGTCAAAACAATTCATCAGGTCACAGAATTAATATGAGCAAACCAATTTACAGTTTCATATGATTTATAGTTATAACATGAAGCCACTTGCTATGGGATAATGGGATGTGTGAAGTTTACCTGGGTTCAGATAGCCTAATCCATGGAAAAATTATAACCACTGGACACGGAGTACACTTTTTTACTATTTTACATTGCTAAATATACTTGATTTGTTCCTGCATTGTGTTTTTCCCAAGCAGGCTGCTCTTGGAGGAGGGTTATGGGAGCAGCTAAACTTTTCACCTACCCCTGTTCTGTCATTATGATGTAATGATTTCAGGAGGGATGTGAAAAGGATCCCAAAGACCTGACATCTCCATTAATTCCCCTTCAGGGCACCAAGAAGGGGTCAAAGAAGCAGTTAACTCGGGGGCTAACACTTTCAGGCCTGTACTGGCTGTCACCTGGATGAATTTGTCTCAGCAAAGCCCTGCTGAAGTCCCCAGGAAATACTTGCCTGCAAGTTGCTGCAAAATCTGAGTTTATTTCTGTGTTGCCCTGGACAGGAACAGAGGAATGTAACAGCAGGATGGCAGGAAAGGGGGGAAAGGATGAGGGGAAAATCAGCAAAAAGAAAAGTGCAGCTTCACCTAATGAGGGCAAATCAGACAAGGAAATGTCTGGCGATGTTCACAATAATTCAGACACTGTCCCAGACCTTAATTACTGGCACAGGCAACTGTGGACCTGGTAGGAGGGAGGTGGATCGTGTCTGTGTGCTCCATCTGCTGCCTGCAGAGACGGGAATGTTCCAGGCCAGGTGCTGCTGAGCATTGCTCTTGTCTAGCAGCAAGATAAGTTTAATTAAAGGGCTAATTATTCCCACTCTGGAACGGACCTATCCTTGTGGTTACAATCACGTCCTAACTCTTTCCTCTGGTGTTCATGTATTAGACATTTATCTTCCATTGTCACGTTACTGACTTGCTTTGCTTAAGTGAGGACAAGCCTTTGGTGCCTGTGAAAATTGGGAACAAAGGGAATTGGCTGGGCCTGGATCTAGGTGATGCTTCATTGTAATGGCGTTTGTCAGCACAAAAAGACACTTCATGCTGGTTTTCTCTCCAGTGAAAAAGGTATTTTCAGTTGTGGTAACCAAGGGCTTGGATCAGTGGGGAATTGGACCCAGATGTTTGTGTTCTGTTGCAACTATTAAAAGCATCAGGCAAAACTTCTTTCAGTTAAATCCGGAGTAACCCACTCCTGATTTCCACAAAGCTGCTGGATTTACTTCAGAATAACAGACGCTTGGATTATGTCTTTTGAAGTTTTATCCTTTCTTACAGTCAGTTTGAAAGCTGTGGTGTAACCCACACTTGCTTTCTCTGGCTTTGTGGGCTATGGAGAGCTCTGGCTCTTCTCACCACTCAAGGCACAGTTTTCTAGCTCTTGAAACTCTTTTCCAGCTCTAGAACTCGCTCTTCAGTACATGATCATACCTTTCTTTTGACACTTTTTGATCTTACTGAAAGACAGATAATTTAGGTAAAATTTTAGATTCAAGCCAGGGCTTTTTTTCCCCAAACTCCTGAAATTTAGTGTCCAAAGACTGATGTTCTGTTTTCCCAGGGTCCACAGAGTGAAGGGAGATGGATCACCCTATTACCAGGTAGAAGAGAGCTATTTGTTGGGGAAAAGAGTTCTTCCAAGAAAACCTGTCTTTAAAAACAAGCAGGTACATTGTATTTTCATTTGACCGTTTTACCTAATTCAGTGAGGACCTCGGGGTCTTCATATGCCCTGATTGCCTGGGAATGGCAGAGGGAATGCTCTTCTGCCTGGTTTTGTGGCTGTGAGACCTTAAACACAAGTGACCATATCCTTCAGGCTAGAACCCTTATTTTATGTCATTTTGGACCTTTTGCTGGTTAAAGCTTTGAGTCAGGTCAAATTGATACGTGAGATTCTCCCCCTTCCTCTTGTGGCCAAACTTCAGAAGACCTATTACTCACGCTGCTTTAGCGTTCCGGGCTTGCATTAATTACCCACTAATGGCTCCATTCCTTTGCAGGAAGCACTTTATATTTCACTCCTGGAGCCAGGAGAACTATCGCTGTGGATGGATAAGGATGTGCACGCAGTGTTTGTGACTGCAATAGAGTCTCAGGGTATTCCGTGCTCCTGTAATGCCTGTCTCGCTGGGCTCGAGCCCTGCCGCTGCCGAGCTGCCCGGGGCACTGAGCAGCCAACACATTCCCGGACAGGCTAAAACAAAGCAGAGAAAAGCACCTAATGAGTTCCAGCCCCGTAAGGTTAAGGGCGAAGGAGAGGTGCCACTCCTCCACTTAGCAGAGCTGTAAGAAGACATTTCTGAAACCACGCAGCTTAAGTGACAGCAGCCACCAGCCAAAACCCAAACGTGTGTGAGCTCGTGGGATATGTGCTAAAGCTTTGCAGCGCCTCGTAGGACACGTTCGTGGAAAGGCCATGAAACCTGAGAGACAGCAGCGCAAAACACGCCGTGGAAAGAATTCCAGGGAAACCTAGAGTGGGATTTTTGGGCTGGGTGCTGGTCAGAAAGGCAGTGGTGTGAGCAGTTCTGAAGAAAAATCCTTTCTCACAGCTTATGCCATGGAGGGAAAAATGGGATGCTTTTATGATCTTTGTGAGCAAGAGCTGCTCATTGACTCCACCTTCAATTATTTTCCATTATAAAAAACGCATACATGTATCTTCATTTTTTGGCTGTCGAGCTCAAAAACGGATAATCTACAATCTTCTGAAGCCTATGCAAGCTATCTAGGATTTATTACCATTTGATAGGGAATAATTAGGCTCTGAGAACTCCTACCAAGATTTTCAACATAAACATGTCTAACTTGCATCCCACAAGTGTGATTGAAGGACAGGGAGATGGAGCCCCCCAAAACCACAATTTAAATTTTTCATTCCTCAGGGAGAGCTGAAAATGTAAAACAGTGGCAATGGGGCTCAGACTTGGCAATGTTTATCTAAGGGGATGTTCATTTGTTTTAACTTAGATTTTGAAAAGGCAGCATTTCAGCAGAAGGGTGGATTACAGCAGTGGTGTGAAACCAAAGAAAAGGTTCCTGACGTTCTTGTCAGGACAAACGGGGGAAGGAAAGGGGCAGAACGTGGTGGAAAAACAACTATTTGGGGACTTCTCAGAGAAGCTGGATGTATTTGGGTTTGTGGGGTCAGATGGAATTCACTTGAAGGTGATGAAAAAGCCAGCAGGTGAAACTGTGGGGCTGTTAGATGCATATGAAGCGTCAGGGTGAGCTGGAGGAGCTCCCTGATGGCTGTGAAAAGGCTGAGGTTGCTCCAGCCTGCTGGAAAGGCAATGAGCAGGACCAACCACCAGTCAGCTCAGGCAGTGCATCTACAGCTCATGGAGCTTCTTGGGAGCTTCTTGCAACCCAGCTTCAGACAGGGACTTCAAAAGATGAGAAGATGGTCAGAAAAAGCAGCGTGAGTTTATGCAGGGCAAAGCACATCTGAGCAACACAACTGCCTTTGATTTAGAAATGACTGCTGGTGTGGTTACAGCACAGGAGAGGGGCTTCGTGGGGCCACAGCCATGGCTGAGCTGGGCCAGCACTGCCTGTAGTCCCTCCCTGAGCAGGAGCTGGGCTCTGAGCACTCCCAGGGGCTCTTTGTTCCTGTGATTTGTGGGCTGCAGTAAATCAGATGCCGGACTGAAGCAAATGAGGAGCTGTCAAAACATGTTTATATGCCTTTTTATAAGAAGAGAGGCTACTCCCTAACATACAGAGCATAAATCAAGCCTTCTCTAATTGAATGTGGTCAGAGAGAGTTCATAATCAGGAAAGGCACCTGGTCTGTAACTGGTCAGCAGTGTCCCAGTTTAGGGACCTGAGCAAAGTATTTATATTTGCAATGTCTTATAATAATAAAATTTCAAACAGTCTTTAAAACTTCAGACAGAATTCAGCCATGGTAGTGCAGATGTCAAAAAAAGATCCCCTTGATTTGAATTTTCCTACCCTGAGCTGAGGCAGGCTCCGTTTGGAGCCTCCTTCCCTCATGCTGGGCCAGGTCTGAGCACAGCTCTGTGCTGCCCTGATGTGCTTCACTCACAGTGGAGGGCAGCAGAAGCCAAATGTTACTTTTCTGGTATTTTCTAATGGGAGAGTTTGAATCTGGGAGGTCCAGATCCTACCCAGAAGTGTTCAGATTGTAATTCAGGAAAGTGATACATCCAGCTGGCCACAGAGCAGACCAATTTGGTCCTGGACAGCCCTTGCTTTGTTTTAAACTTTTTCAGGGTATTTAAGAAAGTTGTGGAGTTGTAAGAATTTAACAGCATTCAGGAAAGCCAAGCACCTTGCACCAGCTTTAGGGACTGAGGAGCTGGACTGCAAAGCACTCTTCTGTGTCATTCTTAAAATGCTTGTCCAGGTGGGACAGCTTTTCTGACCTGTAAGGTGTTTATCTAAGTGTGCCACGTGCAGCAAATGCAACTGGAAAGCCCTTTCAGAGCAGCCCCTGGCACTGAGCACACGCTGCCCTGAACCGTGTGTCAGGTCCTGCATGTCAAGCCCTTTGTGTTCACTATTCATGAGCAGAGGTGAGGATCCAGGAGCTTTATGGACAACAAATTCGGAGCTCCCAAAGAGAGAATATTTGCCTTAGAAGCCTGAGTCCAAGAGCTGAAAACAGCCAGTTGGGGAACTGAACACAGAAAGATTCTCTCATTTCTGGCTGTGGCTTATTCAGGCAGAGAGCTTGTTTACCCATTTTGAATATTTGACCTTTCTACTTTTTGGAAAAGGTATTTTTTTTCCTCTTAATTATGTGGAAGGAGCACTTCCTTTCAGAGCTCTGATGGACTTCTCTATAAATAGCTCCTCATGTCCCAGAACCTCACACCAGAGCCTTCAGCAAAGTCAGCATCCCTAGGACTTTTAAAGCCTGAGATGGGAACCACGTGGAGTTTAATCATTAATCACCAGTCTTTAATTAACAGCTCTGGGCTTTGAACAAAAGGCACTTACTGCAAGGCTGCTGAGGGGCCCTGAACTCTTCAGTGTGCTTTCATTTGGGGGACCTGGTGGCCTTCCAAAGGGGGCTGGTGGAGCAGCCTTCTCCTGGTGGGAAGGGTCACGCAGCCAGGGGACAGCAGATGTTTGTGGCCTGCTCTCCCTTTGCACAACTGTCCTGCTGCACGGCTGCAGGTCGGGGCTGCCTCCCCGTGGGGATGCTGCCAGCTCCCCGAGGTGGGCAAACAGACAGACAATCTCCAGAGCCCCTCCGCCTCCATCAGGTGAGGTGGGTTTTAACCAGGAAGGAAGGAAGAAAGTTGCTCCAGGCTTGGAAAATTTTATAGGGGAGTGTTCAAAATCGAGCACTCAGGAGAGAAAGAAAACATTGCTATAAAAGTTGACTCAGCCAATATTTTTCTGCATTCCTGCTGCTGTGATTGAAGATATTTGTTTTTAATATAGGTTTCTCCCATTTGTAGTCTGCCTTTCCCATAGTAAAAACTAAAGGGCAGATCCTCAGCTGATATAAATTGGCTCCAGTGAAGTTAATGGAGCCATGCTGGTTGGTACCAGCTGAGGGATCTGGCTCCTGCTGCAGCGTTCGATACCCCCATTACACTGCCATGATTACGATACTAATTCAGTAAAATGGCTTCGCAGAGTAATAAAACCAACCCAGAGGATGGAAGATGAAAGGACTTCCTCCCCAACAGACCTGGTATTTTTCAACAGAATGTTTTCCTTTATGTTCTCTTTTGTCAGAAAGTGCTCTCGAACAAAATTTCTTACGCCGAATACACCCGCTCTGACAAAACCCTGCCTGGGAAAGGCTCCTTTTGGTTTCAGTGTCCAAGACAACACTTACAGCAAACACAGTCAGGGCATGTTGAGGCTTGAGCAAGAGTATGAATTGGATCTTTAAAGGGCAGGGTGATACTGCAGAGCAGTCAAAGCCCCGAGGTAACCCTGACTTCTGAACAACAGGAGTTCTCATACTGGTGGGTAGAACATTGATCAGTTTGCTCGTGCTCTGCCCCATCTGGTTTTCCTTGTTCTGTCTGCACTGGGGGGAAGAACCGGGGCAGTTGAAGAAAGCTGTGTACTTCCCTGGGGTCACAGTCCCAGGGGTCAGTGATGTGTTGGTGGTGTTCCTGCTGGTGGTCAGCCCTTCAGCAGGCAGCGGGAGATGCTGGGCCTGAGGAGTGGGGAGGGTGATAACCTGTGCTGCCTCGTTGCCTGCAGCTGTTGAGCACCGAAGGGAATAAACAGACACAAGGACCTAAATAAAGGCAGATGGATGCATAGTTAGATCCCTGGGATGAAATATTTTGTTTGCCATAGCACTGCTGAGCTGCACACGGGTTTTTCCGTGCCAGACGGGATTTTTACAGGGACATTGCTAAATGGAGGCAATAAATTTAACTTTAAAGGACCATGAATTGAAGCTTTTGGCTAAAAGCTGAAATGCTGTTACTCTTTACTGGACCCTTTTAACTTCACTTGGAACAGGATAGTATATTTTACTTCTAAGGCCCTTGGAAGTTGAAGGCCCTGCCTGTGGCAGGTCTCCTTCAGCTCCTTGGGAGCTGGGACCTTGTGGAGCAGCAGCCCAATGCTGTGGTGGACCTTTCAAGGTGAATATGAACCAACCCAGGTGTTCTGAGTAAAGATGAAACACGGAAAGATCCCCCCAGTGGGTTAAGGAAAGCTGTGGGTTACACTTCTGCCAGCTGTGAGGCGTGCTGTGCCACTGTGAAACTAAATATCAGTACAGTTTGAAGTGCCAGAAGAGCTAAAAGGACACACACATGTGTTTCAGGGGTAGAAATAACATTGTCCAATGTCCCAAATTAGCATATTAGTCTGACTCTTGCTTCCAGACCGGGGCTGGTCCCCGAGCAGCAGTCATACAAACGCTGATTCAAAGAAGCAGTTTTCCTACACCCGCAACACTTTGAAACAACCTAAACTATTCCCGGTTTTGACCCTTCTGGTGACACGATCCAATTTTAGTCTATTTATACCCTCTGCTGCTTTAAAGGAAAAACACTGGCTTTGCACTAAACTCTTTTCAGAAGCAGAAAAACTTTTCTTGCTAACATCTTGTTGCAACTGCTCCTGGTACGTGCCCCCAGCATCTGAATGACCCCTGAGACCAGGATATCCCGTGTGTGGAAAACAGGCTGCAAGTGCCTGGTAAAGGTGGAACCTGGCTGCATTTGGCATCCATGTTCTTCTCTCCCAGGTCTTTATAAAACATCAGAAATGTTTGGATCCAGCACAGGTTGACAGTGGAAGCTGTCCTGGATGTCTGCTCTGAGACAAGGCTCTTGGGCTGAGAGAGGATCATCTGTCTCATTGCAAGCGTGGCGTGGTTGGGGTCTGAGTGCCTTGCAAGAGGGAGGCTCTGGTTACCCAGAGGGATCAGGAATCTTACACTTTCAGCTGGTATTTAAAAACAGCTTTTGAAACAATCCAGGCTGGCAGGCTGAGGGGACTGGGGGAAACACACAGCTCTTACTTTTGTGATAGACCTGCCCATTTCTTTCATTAATTAAAGCAAAGGATGATTGACCTGGAAACCTTTGCAGAACACAAGTCTTTATGCTTCCTTAGACAGGCGTTTGTGGCTGAGCATCCACCTGCAGCCTGAGGAGCCTCTGTTCCCAGTGTGTTCGTGCCCCTCTCCTGGAAAGAGCAGGCAGAGCCACCGCAGCCAGAGAGGTGGGTGAAGAACGTCGTTGTTGGATCTAATCAGGCAGAGGAAAGCTTTGGAGCATATGGACCCCAATGTGTGGTCCAAGTACAACAGCTTGGTGAGTGTCCTGCAGGGAGACTTTTACCAGCACTGCAACAACAATTCATCATTGCCTGAAGGGTTGATGGGTCTGGTACTCCTCGTCTTAATTGACCTCGGCTGGAGACCTGCGTTTCAGTCCAGCTCAGCCACAGAGGACTTGGTCTGTGCTCGAGCCTTAAAGAGGAGATTTATCAGAGAATCACATGATTAATGGAACTGAGTGATCTCTGTTTGAGAGTGGCCAGGAATTGAATTAACAGAGCAGGGATTTTGGCAGGTGTGAGGCACTGGCAGAGCCAGACCTGAGCACCCGTGGGCTCGGTGGGGTGCAGCCTCTGACTGGGTGTGAGCAGCTTTGGGGGTCAGGGAGGAGGTCTGGCAGAACTGGAGGCACTAAAGCCTGGGCTTGGATTTGGATAAAAAAAAGGGGGTGGGGATTATTAACCCTTCACACAGCAGCACCAAAATCAGGATCGTCCACAGCCTTCTGGCAGAAAGGGCAAATGCAGAACGAGGCTCACAGAAGTTGCTGTTCCAGAGTAAAAGGTGATGGAGGGTGAGGAAAGAATGAGCAAATAAACAGAAATCACCAAATGCTGCTTTTCTCCCACACTTATTTCTTTTTCCCTCCGTGTCAACACCAAACAAGACAGACTAAAATTAATGGGGAAAGCAGCAATTAGCAAATTAGGTTAGCGGCGTGTTGCAGTGTGCCATGGCTGCCAGGTGTGAGGGGCTCTGGCAGTATATTTATTAATGGCTGTCAGAAAAGTGACACTTTGATGAATGAAGCTGGGTAATCGGCACCCTCCGACAGCGAGCGCTGAGAGGCCTCAACATGCTAAACTGCAAAATCAAACCTTTCTGAACCCCCGTACAAAAATACAGCAACAAAAATTGCTGCAAGAGGAGCGTGTTTTTCCATCAGGGATTCGAGTGCACATTCTCTTCTAAATGCTATCTTTTTGTTCCTGTAAAAACTCTGCTGGGGAAAAGTTGTCAGGTTGAAGGTTTTTCAAGACTTTTGAAGATTTTCCTTGGAATATGGGACTTTAGAATTTCTAAGTACAGGCAGCTTTGAATTGCAGGTCCTGCTCTGTGTTGTGGGTCTATCCCAGCAGCACTATCAAAGGCAGCAGCACTCCCCTCACACTTTCTGGGCTTTGCCCTTTAAACATGACAGCATTTATAATCCATAAACTAAGCTTGGGAACCACCTCCCAGCCCAAGAAGTCAGTGTCTCTTGCCTGGTGGTCAGCAGTTGCACGGTTCCTAACTAGCTCTGCTGATGTGTGCTGCCCAGGAGCCCACAGGAAAAGGTAAAACGTGTTTCATCTAAAGGTGAAACATTTCTGACATCAAGTTTCACCAGTGGCGTTGTGGCACCCTGATGTTTTCACTCTTGATAAGTTTAGCTCTGAGTCCCTTCTGATTGATAGTTGTTCCTGTTGGAAATCAGTTGGGTAAGTGATCATTTAGGGGCGTCCCTACATGGTCCATGACTGGCACTGGGTGCATGTCAGAGTGAGGAACCACAGGGGAGCTGTTAATGATGCAGGTTGTTGTGTAAAATGAGAGGACTCTGAGCCCTTGGCAAGAGTTTAGAGGAAGTTTTCTTTTAAGTTTGGGGGTTTTTTTTCATAAAGAAGTTCTTGAGAAGATTAATCTAGCTGTTGGGAGAGCATCTGGGTAAAAGATCACCCTGCAAAATGCTGGGGTACATGGAATTTTTCCCCAGGTTTGCAGACTTTGGGTTGCACACTTCAATAGCACTTCAATAGCAGAGCTGCTCAAATCCCTCAATTCCGTGGAGAAATTGAATACATTTTTATAAAATCCTGGTTCTGGCCAGCTAAAACAACTGTGTAAGTTTTGATTAAAAACATGAGAATAAATGTAAATCATATCCCAGGCATTCATCTGTTCTTCCTAGTTTGAAATGAAGCTGAAGGATCTTGCTGGAATTATCCATCAGGATCTGTGGGCTTGTTAAATTTGGATTGGCACTCAAAGCAAATCTGAAATTGTTCTCTTATGCTTTAATAATTGTATTTAGTTTCCTAATTTGGCTAGTAAGTTTATCTCAGAAGATAATTGAACTTTTAAAAGTCTAAGCTGACCAGATGGTAGGAAATACTTCAAAATAAACTTTCTTTCTGAAACTTTGCTTTGTTTTCACTCTCTCTCTCGTGAAAACAGCCCGTCTGCACAGCTCCAACCTGAGGAGGTGCACGTTCTTAAATCAAACAGCTCCTGAATGAAACCAGGTTATTCCTTCTACATGGCAGAAGGCAGCAGAACCATGCCAAGAAAAACCAGTGGAGCCACCAGTGCTGCTGGTTACTTGTGTCAGCTTCTGCACCAGCCCCCTGTGGTGTCCCAGCCTGAGTGCTGGATTCTTTGTGCCATGATGGGTGCCCAGCTCTGTCAGCACTGCTGCTCCTGCTTGTGACCTCTCTGAATCCCAGCAGTGGCTCTGGCAGCAGGAACCTGCCTCTTCCCTCCCTGCCAGGCTGCTGCTTTCAGGGCTCAGCAAGCAAATGTGGGTTGTGCTTTCAGGTAAAGGCGGGTCTGGTGGAAGTAAGGTTTTGCTCTGAGTCATTCTGAAAGAAACAAAAAAACAAAAATAAAAACAAAACCAAAAACAATCAAAAAAAAAAAAAAAAAGGAACAGCTTATAAATTGTTCCAGGGACAGGAAAAACTGTTCTCAAGTAGCCTTTTTCTCTTACTGCAGCTTTTATTGTTGCTACTAAAGGATGCACGAGGGTCTTGTTTGGTTGTAGGCAGGAGAACTGGACAACCAGGAGCAGACTCGTGGTTGGTTTTTATGGACTCTCCCACCACCATCAGCGTGCACAGCTCTGGCTGGGGTCTGGGCCGTGTTATCCATGCCTGGCTCTGCTCTCCGGAGCTCCCGTCCCTCCTCTCCGCGGGCGGCCGCGGGATGGAGCCCGGGCTGGAGCAGCGCCGTGCCAGCCCCACCCGCGGGGCGTCTCGGGTTCCAGGCTGGGGCACAAACGCTGTTGTTTCAGGTGACAGCTCCAGGGAAGGGAGCACGTTTTCCAGCTTCAGTGAGATTTAACCTGACTGCTCGGGTTCTGGTGAGTGTTCCTGAGTTTTGGGTAAGTGCTGTTCTCCAGTTTCACCGGTGGTCTGGAGAAGTTTATGGGTCCATTGCAGACCAGTAAACCCAGGTTTCCCAAGTTCTTCATTAGCTTTAGTCCCTCATCAGGCTGTTTTACCCCCTTCATCACTCACCCTAACCAGATTTTTTCCCACTTTAGAGAGGATTTGCTTCTCTTTATGTTCTTCATAGATGAATTTT
This sequence comes from Machaerirhynchus nigripectus, assembly GCA_013397975.1. Taxonomy (NCBI): domain Eukaryota; kingdom Metazoa; phylum Chordata; class Aves; order Passeriformes; family Dicruridae; genus Machaerirhynchus; species Machaerirhynchus nigripectus. The sequence continues at coordinate 1,553,906 of VZRQ01000967.1, read as the reverse complement.
CAAAGTCTTCTGCCAAAGTGGAAACACACACCAAAAGTTTTTCCCATTCATTGGTGTGTATAGATTACATCTACTTCCTACTGACTGGCCCTGGAGTCACCAAGGGGCAGAGCCCTGACTTTGCCCTGTGCCGTGGTGGGGAAACCCCCCAGCTCCAGTGACCTATCACACTGCGCTGACAGCAACCCAAAGAGTAAGCAAAGATAAATGACTTGTCTGAGCTGAGCTTGTCTTGCCTTCACAAGGGAAAATATTGCCAGAAACTCCCTCTGTGTGGTGGCTGGGTGTGACTGGAAGGTGCTGCTGCCCACTGCTTGCTATGGTTCCAGTGCAGAATTGGTCTGTTGCCATCAGTGTTGCTCCTGCTCCTCACTGGCCACCCTCCCCTGTGTGAAGACAAGGATTTTTCATGACAGTGTGCTTGGTATCCACCTGCCCAAGCTGTTTTCTGTTTTCTTGTGGCACTCAGCTTGGCAATGTTGTCATTTTCCAGGTACATGGGGTGTAATTAATGAGAGTGTCATTTCCAGGTTGCTTTCAGACTAGATTGAGAGTCTGAGAAATTATTTGAGTCAATGCCTTAGGATTTTTTGAACGTTATTTTTAAGCTAAGCAAACTGTAGGGATACATCTGGAGGAAAATCACTGTGCTCATATTTTTAAGGACAGCAAGACTTGACCTCCTAGTAAAGACGCTGAACTTGCCACCCACGAGGGCAGCTGGGTGCACCAGGCAGGGCTGGCTGGCTCTTCCCCAAACTGTGGCAGCACTTCCCTGCGTGATGTAAGGGAAGCTGTGTCCTTGTGACGGTCTCAAGAGGTGGTGGTTGGTTGTGCTGAGGGTTAGATCCTGCCCTGAGGAGCTGAAGGGGTAGAAGGACTTGGCCCAGAGTCCTCTCGCTGCCCCTCAGGGCTGGCTGGGCTGGGCAGAGGTGTTGGCCAGGATATCTGTATTTTATTACACCTGTTACTTCTTTCACAAGAGTAGTAAGTCTGCTTTATGGGAGACCCCGAGTGACTCCGTAAGGAGCACAGAGATTGGTTTTAGCACCTTTGCTCCCCAGGATGTTGCCGTCCAGAGTGCCCAGGCACAGACTCTGATGATGCATGATTGTGCTCATTTTGGGATCTCCTTGGCCGCTTTCCTCCCAAGCAAACATCCCTGAAACTCTGCTGAGCCTCCTATTGCCCTGCACTTAAACTTTTCTGTTTGCAAAAGGGAGGTCTGAAGGACTCTCAGGCAGCCAGTGTTTCTCTTTTCCTCCTTTCTGCCTCTGCAGTCTCCCGTTTCTCTGCCCTGGTTGCTCCCCCAAGCCCTACAGCAGCACTGCCTTGCAGTAATGCTGCCTACAGAGCTCTCATGGCTTGGACAAGGGAATGGTGGATTTTGTTCACAGTGGGGTCACAATCCACACTTCTAGGCTGCTGCTTTCCTCAGGGAACACGGGGCGCTCTGCCTTCACAGGCTGGACAGGTTTATGTTTCAAATTTGGGCAAGTTTTCTCAGGTGGACGAAGGTTTGAAAACAATGAAGTTACTGTAGGTTTCAGGGGGTTTTCTGAGCATTGTGGCTGTTTCATTCCCACTAACCTGCAGGTGCTCTGGGGCGGGTGTGAGGCTGAGCGTGCGCCTGTCTCTGGTGATATACAGAGCACTGTGGCTGCCATTAGTGCTAATGGGCTAAACCCCTCACATGAGGCTGAGAATATACTCCTGCTAATTGTGTGCCAGCCACCCCCCAGGACCTCTGGGAGGATGATGCATCCCAGGAGAGGCGCTTCCAGCGATACAGTACCTTGGGATAAATAAATAAAGCGCTGAAGTTAGACTCCGGTTCAGGAAAGCTGATTCAGTGCCAGCGTTACAACACTGGGAAATCGGGTAACAGCGATGCCAACCTTTATCCTCCTGGTCCTGGCCTGGCCCAGTGCTGCACGGTACCATCTTTGGAGGCATCCATCAGCACTCAGCCTCGCCCCGATGATGTATGGTGCCCATAGATCCTTATAGCGGGAGTGCACTCTGATGTATTGCGCCCATACATCACGGACAGAGCTCGCCCTGGTGATGTATTAGTGCCCTGAGAATGTATTACTCAAATGCTGGTATTGTTCAGGGATAAAGCCAAGCCAAGGAGTGGATTCAATTTAATTACAGCACAAATGGTTGCCCGGTGCCAGGAGCACTTTGGTGCCGAGGTGCTGCCTGTGGAATTATGAGCTGTGGCCGTGGTGCTCTCGAGTCCCATTGCAGAGTACCAGGAGAGGAGGTGCCATACGTTAAAGGAATGGTCATTTTTCAGAGAAATATCAAAGGAGGATTTTGAGAACTCTGTAGAGAGCACTGTGTAAGGTGCAGGAGGCTCCTGAGTGGGCAGTGGTGCAACCAGGGCAGGGCACTGCTCCTGCTTGGAAGCTGGGAGCTGTTAGGGTGGCTCAGCATTTTGGCAAGCGTGAGGCAAGGTGATTTTCTTTTGGTCACTGAAAATTGCTGGACCCCTCTAAGTAGAGTGAAATACTCTGCCAAAATGCTGTCTTCCCCACCAAGGAGAATCCAACACTGCATGTAAGTACTGTCTGGTTTTATCGGGAGGGTGTTTTAATTTGACAAAACTGACCAGAATTTGAGCAAATTTGAAGGGATTATCCTGTTGTTTCCTTGGGCTTTCTTACACAGATGTCATCAAAAACCTGAGGAGGTGACACTTAGACCATTAGAAGACACCCTTGACCATCATCTGTGGGGAAATTCCAATTGGTAGAGCCCAACAAAGAGCAGCTTTGTAAAGAATCCAGAAATGAGAAAGTAATTCCTGTAAAAATCTGCACTGGGTGCTTGTCTCTTCCTCTTTGCTTCTCTTTTTCACTTCTCTTTCTGCTGCTTGGTATTGAAACAAAAATGTAGCTCAAATCAACTCTCAAATCAACTTTACTTCCAAATAAGGCCCTGTAAGGTTGTCTCATGATCAGGGATTTATTTTTTACAAGAAAAAGACTTCCATGTGCATTATCTGATTGCCAAAGGATGGCATGCCTTAAACTCTGCTTTTTGTAACATCCCTGTCTGCAATGGGAGGTCCTCTGGGAACACACAGATGCTTGAGAATTTTTAAGAAATTTCAGAAAATATCTGTTTAGGATGTCACACCTATTATGTTCATCTGAAGGCTCAAACTAGGTTTTTTTAACTACAGAAGGACATGAAACTGCCTTATTTTTGGACATGAAAGATAAAATCCTGCTTCCCCTGCTTCAAGAGGGTTTTTAATATCCAGGACTTGACCCAGTCTCTCCCAGAAGAGTTTCTGATCACTGATTACCAGAGATATTTGATTATTCTTTTAGAGAAATGTTGAGTCAGGGGCAGCAAGGTGGCAGCAGTACTTGGTTCATGTCGTGTTGCATACCTATAAACCCAGGCTTTTTCCAAGCGAGGTAGATGCAGGTTTGCAGATGAGAAATCGGCAGCATAAACAGAAAAAGGAACTTGTTCAAGGTCATGTGGCAAACTGGTGGCAGGGCTTGGAAGAGAAGCCTGTTGGTCTGACTCACTCCTCCTCTGACACCCCTGTCATTAGTTCACTTCTATTATTATCCTGATGTATCTGCTCTATACTTTCAAATCAGATCTGCTCCCACCTTCCTGTTGTTCATGGTTTGAAGGCTTTCATTTTTGTTGGCCCTATAATGGAGAGGAAAATGTGACCATTTCCCCCCTCCTTTTTTCCCCCCATCAGTTTCCCTGTTGATAACACAGACATGCTGATTATTCTTTATTTCTGGGTGCAGATTGAGGAAGCTTCAGTCTGACAGGAACAGAGGATGCTCTGGAGAAAATCTCTTCGTTGCACAGCACTTCAGAGGTCCCTCTTGTCTCCCATGACTGTCCTGCCCTGTCTCAGCAACACAATGCAGATACTTTTGTGTTCAGTTGTTGCTTGAAATGCAAAAGAGAGGCTGAGTGGCCTGGGAGAGCAGGAATTTACAGTGCCCTGTGTACCTCCTGGGCTTGCTGTCTTTGGAGAACAACTTGCAGTGCTCCTGAGTATCCTCCTTCAGGGCTGCTCCTGTCCCACGTCCCCACCGGGGCATGACCCCAAAGCTGTTTGTCTCTTCTGTGCTGCTGCCTTGGCTCCTCCCGTGTCGGGTTCATCCCCACACTACCCCTCCGTGGAGCCTGCGGTTCACAGCGATCCTTATCAGCATGTGATAACTGTTGTAAAAGTTTCTATAAATAGAATTTCCTCCTGCCCAAATCTTCTCGCTAGCTCAGCTGTTTTATTTTTAACAGAAAAGCATGTTGATGCTAAGCAGAAATATATATATTTTTTTAAATCTCTCTATTAAACATAAAAAGATGCTGTGTCTGAGTAAAAACGAAAGGTGCCCCTTAGATATTTTTAAAGCTTCCAAAAATAGTCTCAAGTCTGTGACAAAGCTTATTGAGCAGGAATAGCTGTGGACAGCAATTCTTCGAAGGGAAGGATCATGTCTCCTCATGCTCCTGGCTGAGAGCTGCGAGAAGGGAGACACTTGAACAAAGACCTCTAAAAGGAATTAACCGAGGGCTGTGCTTTAAAAGGCTTGATAGCAGCACTGCCCAAATAGTTTTGCTGGTGATCTCATGTGTGTTTTCCCTTCTGGGCTTGACAGCTGCCCTTGAGGTTGAGAAGTCCTTTCTGCAGCTGAGTTTTTGCTGGATCCCCGCTGCGAGAGCCGCTGCTGTGCAGGGATGGGGCAGCGAGGAAAGGCAGGGAGCTCCCTGTCTGGGCTCTTCTAGAGCAGAGAGAGGAGGAGGAGGAGGAGGATAGGAGGATTTTTAACTTTGCCTTGTATGCACAACTGATAGTGAACTTGGAAAACTTAGTAAAATTTAGTTATTGTTTCTGCTGCTGCACCCCCGGGGTCAGAGCACAACCATATATGCCAGTGACTCAGCCTCCAGCACAACGGAGGAGAAAGAAAATTGGAGGGGGAGAGAAGCAGAAGGGAGTAGGACTCTCCAAGGGGATATATTGTACAAGTTTTCCAATGCTTTTTGTCCCCCCCCATAGCGTGGGCTTTTGTCTCCTTACTTGTGGCAAATGCCAAGTCAAGTGTTTGTGTGTTCGTGCCCAGTAAGAGGGGTAAGTCTCTTGAGAACTTCTGAAAATTATAAAAGATAAACTGATTATTACTAAAATTGCAAAATAGTCGATTTCTGACTGTTGAACAGCTTATATGGAGAAGAAAAGAGTGTTATAAAGCAGAAGGAGATTGTCTATTGTTTGCATTTAGAAAAAAACCATCAGCTTGTTTGAGTCCCAAAGTGCCTCATCAGCTCTGCTAAGCCAGCCTGCAACGGTGTGTGAGTTCAGGCGTTATCAGAGGGGAGTTTGTGCCCACCTGAAGGCAGGGCTTTTCACAGGGATGTAGCCAGTTTTGCTCTCCCGTATGGCAGAGCATGAGGGGTTGATTTCTCTTGGGCTTCTGCAAATTCTAGCAGAAAAGGGATTGGACAGCAGATTAAGATTTGAGGCTCAGTTCTTTCTTTCCTGTAAATATCTTGCATCCCCTCAAGAAAATTGATTTATTGCTTTCAGCCTTGATTCCTCATCTTTATATTGATAAGAATACTTCCTTTGTGCCCAACTTATTTTTATGGGTATCTCTTTCACGATGGACACTCTCCCATCTGCTTGGTCCTCGGCACTCTGGAGAGCAGTTTATGCTGCAGCAATCCCGATAACTATCATTAAAATAAAACTACCAGAGGCAGACCTACCCTGCCTGAAATGCTGATGCTTTAGCTAGAATCCCAGTGTAAAGCTCACCAGGGTTTGGTGGCCGTCCTCTGCCCGGAGCTGTCAGCAAGCACCACCAGCTGTCAGGATGAATGATGGATTAACAAACGTGTAATGATTTAGTCCCTCTCCAGGAACAAGCAATACTGCCAGAGTGACATGCATCCCAGACACGCAGAGGAGAGGGATGTGTGGCATTGTCTCACTCAATAACAGGAGCCGGCAACCGGAGAAAGCAATGTTTTTCACCCATTACAGTGTGAATATATATATGTGAATCCCAGAAAATGCGGATCAGAGACAGGAGAGTCTGATTTAATTTCTTGTTATTGTTTTGGGTTTTTTTTTAATCTAAGGGTAAGATTTGACAGCTGAGCATAAAACTTCCAAGCTGAAAGGCTTTTTGTCTTGTTTTTTTTTTTTTTTTTTTTTTTTTTTTTTTTTTTTCCCAATGATGTTAGCGAGGGACCAGCTGGGTTCACTGGCTCCACAAGGTACTTTTGTTTATGGATGAAGCCATGCAGATGGGGATCAAAGGTTGTGCAGAGCTGCTGTAGAGCTCGCTGGGGCTGAGAGAGGTCGGGCACCAGAGATTAATTTCTTGGCTGCTTAGAGCCAAGGTTTAATAGCAGACTGAGAAAGGACAGTGATTGAGTTTACTGCGAGCAGAACCTATAGTTCAGGTCAAGTAAAAGGAAGGAGCTCAGGGGCTCTGTGTTTGGGTTGCAGAGAAAGTCTAATGGCTTAACAATATGTGGCCTCAGCAAGACGCACGGCAGTGACTGCCACGCCTGAGATGGGGCAGGGGGAGAGAGAGGGGCTGCACCCCTGGAACATCACCTCTGACACAGCCCCGGGGCTGGGCAGGGCTCCTGCTCACCGACAGGCAAAGCAAACATACAAGGGAAGCCTTGTTAATTCTGGAAGTGAGGAAGAAAAAAAAAAGAGGGACAACATCCCCATGTTCTCTAAAAAGGGAAAACAGTGTTTGAGGTGCAATTATTGTTTTAGTTTTTGAATTGCAAATTTCAACAAACCTGTGTGGACACTAAATTGCCCAGAATCAGGGCTAGGTGACCGACTGTCTAAATCAAGAACTGATTTTGAAGCTGAAATTAAACTATATTCTGACTTCAACTCCTCTGACTTTTTCATGCAACTATTGCATTACATTTAATTTTCTAATTTTTCAGTTTTGTGTTCATTGTTTTTTGTTTGGTTTTCTTTTTTTTTTTTTACAGCTGTGCCCTTTATTGTATTTAATTATATCTGACTACACTGTGGTCTTCCTCTCGCTCTTGGATTAGTTTTCTTTATTTTTTGGGTTTTTTTAAGAGCATGAATTAGAAAAATCTGGCCAGGAGAATCTGCTTTGAGAATTTGAATGAGGTTGCATGTTGTTATAAATCACATGTTAAGGTATAGAATTCTGTAAGCAATTTCAGGCTGTTTGTTGTCATTTTGGTGGAAGTGGTGAGCAGGATGGACTTGGTACAGGTGGAAGTTGCCAGCTCAGTGCTATGGAGTTCGGACCAAAATCTGCAGGTAAAAAATTTGTCTTGCATTAGTGATTTGCCCTGGATTTGCAGGGAACAGGAAGATGGGGATAATACCACAGGCAGAGCATGGAAGCTGTATTGCAGTGAGGATATATCTCAGCTGTGCAGAAAGCATCAATTTGACCCCACCTTAGAAACTCCTCATTCTGCAGCTCTGAGTCAACTGTTCATTGGATTTCCACTAAAACACTTTTCTAACTGGTCCTGCCTTAAATTCTCCTTCTTTGGAGGCTCCTGAGTCATGAGAAGTTTTGCTTCTTTTCACCACAATGAGCTTTTTCCTCAGGAAGGTACAAACCCAGCACCAAATGTGAACTGAGTGGCGTGGGTTTGGTGATGGGGCACAGGTGGGACTCCTCTCCCAAAGTGCTCCCATGCTCTCTCCATCCTTTAAACCTGCTGTGAGAGCTGCTGGCTCAACTCTGCAGCCTCTCCTGTCAGAATTTTTTCACTCTTTTTGGGATCAAACAGTTGTTGAGTCACTAAGAATGACCTGATCATGTAGTGGTTAAGATTCTCACCAGAGATTTGGACCTCTACATAAAATCAATTGCAGTGAGGACTTTCTTGTCCCAGGTGTTGCTGTGCCGAATTCATGGTGATTTCCAGATCTCTTAAGACAGTCTTTCGAAAAGTTTCTGCTTTTGCCCTCATGTAAAGTGAGGGGTGAAAAAAGTTGGATTTTTTAAAATTTGTTTTGGCCAGTTCAAATAAACAACGCACAAGAAGGAGCTTGGATGCTTCTTTGGAAGTGATTAATATAATACCAGGTTTTGCTTTCCATGGAAAGGGATTTTGAAGGAGACTTGTGATTTAAAGCTTGAATCAGTCTCTAGGATGTTCTGTAGCAGATTATGCCACTTGTGCCTGCTGCAGGCCTTGTTCCTCCTGCCCTGGGGCATCCTGGAGAAGTGGCTCCCCAGGACAGCAGAGTCAATGGGGCCAGCTCTGTGCAAGCTCTGGTTTTGGAGGTTTTCAACATATGTCATCTTCAATATTTTTTTCTGCTTTCCTCTGCCCCTAGACCCCACGTGTTTCTGCTGGTTGTCTCAGACAGACAAGCCAACACACTTTGTCCTCCAAACTGTGTGAAACACCCGAGCTGACAGGGACTGAAGGAAAACTGTCACAAGCAGGCACACAGCTTCTCTGGCTTTGCTGGCTTTGGAATTTGTGGTAAGTTACTCTTGGATGTTTCACTTGCTGTTAATTTTGTTTAGGCATTACCAAATAATTTATGTTCTTTCCTCTGCGTTTTCTTTTCCTTTTTTGTGTTTTTTTTTCCTTTTTACTTTGGGGGAAAAGTGCTCAGTGGAAATGAAATAATCTCGACTCCAGAAGCTGCCAGTCCCTGACCTGACCCCCTCAAAGACAACCACAGCCTGTTCCCCTTAGTTCGACCACTGCAACACCCTTTAGGAAAATGCAGATATGATGGTATTTGGAAAGTCTTATCAAATGAGAAAGGAAATTCAGTATATCCAAATTTTCCCACCATGAATAAAAAGAATAATTCTGCTGTGGCAAAGCAGAGCCCTGGTGTGAACAGACCTGAATTTACTGAAAGATGGAGATTAGCAACTTTCTGGTTTTGCTGCTCTCCTGCCCCTTCTCAAACCAGAGTCACCCCAGTTTCATCAGCCTTTCAGACCCACCTCTCTTCTGTTTGATCTGAACCATGTAGTACAGGGGAATCAAAGCAGGAAAGTGTCATATGTGGTAGAAATGATGCTTTTAAAAAGCCATGGCTTGCTCTCGTTGCCCTGCATTCTCCCTCTGTCCCAGTTTCATGAGCAGTACTCAAAGTTTTGGATTTAGCCTTTCTGTCCAAGTTTTTGGCCAGATGTGCAGGTGCATTAAGGTGCTTTCCTGCACATTCTTCTCTAATTGCTCCAAGTGCTGTGGCCATCAAGCAGAAATCCAGTCGGTAAACTCTGCAGCTTGTGGACAACTTTTCTTGCCAACCATGCATTACGAAGGGCTAATTGTAAAAGTGGTGCACCTGCTGGCTCCCTTGGTGGCTGGAGCCAACAGGAAAAAAAAAAAAGTAATTTATTAATGATCGAGTCACAAATAGTAATGAAAACAATAGGAGCATCTGAAGGAAGCGCTGCCGGGGGCAGAGGTGCAGGTGCTCTGTGCCCTGAACAGGCTTGTCGGCATTTTTATAAAGCTACTTTACAGCCCTTATCAATTTCCTACTGCTTTCTGTGTACCCCCTGCCCCTTTGCAAATGTTTTGCCTGCACAACAGGCTCAGCATTTCTTGTTGTAGGTGATAAAATAGCTGTCCCCCCGTGGAGGGAGGAAAGAGGCAAAAAAAAAAAAAAAGTTAGGTCCAAAGAAACAAAGCAGAGGAACACATTTCCCAGCAAACAAACGAGGGGCTAATGGAGCCGCTGAGTCGGCACCGGGAGAGCGATGATGGGAACTTAGCTGAGGAATGCTAAAAGATTTGGGGTAACAAATGCTGGAGGGCAAGGGAGACTCATTCCTTAAACTGAGGCGCTGCTTTGTGTGCAGCCTTGGATCTCAAAGGTGACGGGCACACGCCTCAGCCGACGCTGCCCACAGGACTTTTGGATCTATTCCTCTGAAAATCTCAGCCACCACTTAAATAACGACACCACACTGGCAATCTCAAGGCTACTTTTTATTTTAAATAGGCAGAGCTGGTGGTTTGGGTAGGCTGCTTGTACCTGGGAGTACCTAAGTAGCTGTGAGATGTGGTCACCTTGCCTCTCAGAATGCTGTAGCTCTTGGAACACTGGGGTGATACAACTCATCCACATTAATGAACGCAACATCTTTGAGAAAGGAGTATGGTGAGCTAAGGAACTAACTTTGCAGCCAGCTTTCACCACTGGTGCACAGCAGTGCAGTGCCCCTGAAGGGTGCCAGCTGATCACCAGTTCCAGGACCAAAAAGTTCATTTAAGTCACGTCAGGCTCTTGCCATGCCCAGGAACAGGGCCACAGAGAACACCCAGCGTTTGCCTTTCCCCTGTGTGACACAAGGCACTAACGCAGACACCTGCTGAATGTTTCACAGTCANAACAGGGCCACAGAGAACACCCAGTGTTTGCCTTTCCCCTGCGTGGCCCATCCCACGTGGCTTTAGCCCGTTCCTGACACAAGGCACTAACGCAGGCACCTGCTGAATGCTCCACGATTGTGTCTGCAGATCCTCAGGGCTACACCTGCTAACTCTACAGCTTCATTCAGCTTGCAGTGAAGGAAAGCTGCACTGAGTGGAAAACTCTTGCACTGCCCTGCTTTAAGGGCTCCTACATGGACATTTACCACAGCTTAGGTGGGAGCTGGAAACTCATTTAGACTGTGGGACCTTGTCTGTGTGTCTGAGCCCATAAACTGTTAACTGAAGTCTGTGTGTATAAAAATTAGAATTTTTTAAAATGTTGCAGGTGTAGCAGTCTCAGCAGAAAGGAGTCAAACTTAGAGGTCAGCCTGGGTCTGTACAAAATCTGTGTGGGTTCCAGGTCCTGCATTTACTACTGTGACAGGCTTATTAAGGCTGTGAGCACACTGAAGCCATCACAAAGTAGCTGCAACCACCTGCCAATGAACCTGATGGGTCAAACCTTCCTAACTTTTCACCGTCTATCCTGCATTCAAGGGAGAAATCCTGCATCCCTTCTTCCCACCTCACCCAAATTCCCAACCCTCGCACAAATGCCAGCATTTTATAAGCGTGATTAAAGCACATAGCTTTTTGCCCCAGGGACAAAGCTTCACCTTTTAAAGTTTTCTTTTTCCTTAGGAACTAGGAATCTTTCCTGTAAAGACATATGAATGAGCATGAATTCAGGTGTGTATTTTAATAACCATGTCTAATGCTGTGAAATCAGTGCTAATTACTGCCTGGTGATATGAGGGGGCACCTGTGTGGCGTGGCAGTGTTAACACAGCCAGGATGGCTTGTACATGATCCATGAGGAAAGGTGAAGGCAAGGCTCGTATATCCCCAGCACTGTGAATCTCTAATAACTTACAGTCACCGTTTGCTGTCTGCAAAATTAACCTCTTGTCTCCCCCAGCCTGGGGATTGGGTGCACAGTGCAGGATTTTAACTTCTCCCTTGAAAAACATCCCTGCAGTACCGTCCATCAAAACTCCTGCTGCTTTCTGGAGAGTATTATTAATAAACTTCTCAATAGCAGAAACAGGACCCTTTTAGAGCTCAGATAAGGTATTTTCCCTGTTAACCAGCTGGGCTGTTTGGCTGTGGACAAATACAGTGATGAATGATGGGTCAAGGATGGAGCAGGCTGATTTCTCTCCAAGCTTGACCTTGTCTGTGCTCTGACACCTGAAATGACAGATGCATTAAGAAGTTATTTATTCAGGGGAGCTGCAGAGCATCTCACCCTTTGCAAGGCAGCACCTACTTTTATAAGGATGGTGGGATAGAGCTGCCTGAGCCGTCCCCTCTGTGTCTGCTGCTACAAGCAGCTGCTGTGCAGGAAAGCAGCAGTCCTGGGTGTCTGTCAGGGGTACCCTGTGAACTGCAAGGCAAAAACACGGGCAGGGGCCATGCGTTTGCTCTCAGGCAAATAATCTGCATATCTGCAAATCCCCCGCCCTGGAACAGCATTAACTAACTGTGAAAATGCACCTGAAGGTTTCCGGGTTGTTGAAGGCCCAATGTCCTGGATAAAATGCAGCACTGAGGATTAAATAACTTCTGCTTCTCAGCTGCTTCTGGCCTCAGTGCACTTGGGAGAATTTCTGTTTTGTGCCTTTGGGATTCTTTGTGACTTGTTGCACTGCGGCCAACTGCACTCTTCCCTATAGCTGAACTCAAGGGAATAATTTTGCTTTTTTCCTTCATATTGTGGGACACATGGGTGGAGGGGTAGCCAAGCTGCATCCCATGAGCAGACACATTTCCTTTTTGGGAAAGCAATTATTGCTGGGAGGTGAAAGGCCTCAGCCTAAATCTATAGAAAGCTGCATGTATAATATGCATAACCAGCCCATTCTCTGCCTAACCTGTTGGTGCAAGAATGGAAGCTGTTTGCACTTTTAAAATTAGACTTTTATTTAGAAAAAATAACCTTGTCTATACACAAAGCTGCTGGGCTTGTGATATTTTCCTGACAGGAGCTATGGTATGGATTAATTTGTGGAGCAAAGTTCAGGAAAGATGTCATGTGCTGTGATTCTCCACCCTTGGGAGTACTGGTAGAGCTTAGAGCAGGTGGCACCATAGGAAACGCAAAGAGCTGTCCCTGAGAAGCTTGGTAAATCTGTTCACCTCAACAGAATTAACAGCAGTTGATACCTGCTCCGAGTAGAGCCCTTTCTTCTTGTTCGTATCCCTTCTTTCCCCCAAATAAAACCCCTTTGAAACAACACCAGCAGAGCTTTTTGGGTATATGCTAAAGTCTGTTTTGTGGCATTGACTGCAAGTGCAGTTGTTAATTTGAGCTACAGGGAATTCCAGCCTGGGTTAGCTACACCACTGCATGATGTAGCTGTGACTGCTTTTGCCTTCAAAGTGGTTTGGAGCAGGTTGCAAATAGCCAAAGCTCAAACCTGAATTATCCCCTCTTTCTCCTGGTGTAATACAAGGGTGCTGAACAACAGAAAAGTTGCTCAGAACCAGCAACATCAGCATTTCTTGATTTAACATGAGGTGGTGAGGGCTGTCCTGAGGCTCAGCAAGGGAAAATGGAGATGTCCTGTTCCAGTTTTCCTTCTTTAAAGGTTGGATCTTTACAGTTTGGGGTGTTTGGGGGAATGTAGGTGCACAGCAGACAGGGGTTACAGCTCTCAGCAAAGAAGGAGTCAGGCCAGGGGGAAGCTGAAGGTATGTTTTCCACAGTGGCCTGTTTAATACATTACAAGCAACCTCTCTTCCATCATGAGTCCTGGTTTAAAACTACCGCCCTGGGGCATAAAAATCAACTCCTAACAACTTCCAGTGGGACCACTATTCCATCAGTGTTCCCATCAAATGTTGGCTCCATGATTAATATTCACCCTCTTTCTTCGTTAATCATCAGTCTTCATTCATTTCTCTGCACCTTCCCGCTGACAGGGGTGGTGTGTGTAGAGCAGCTGGTAGGGAAAACAGGGAGAGCTGAACTGCTGTACACAAGCTGCAGAGGGAAAAAGCCACCTCGCTGCAGTGTGTCAGCTCAAAATGAGTCTGAGGGATGCAATTTTTTTCTCTAGTCTTAGAAGAAGGGGGTTAAATTTTCTTTTTGTGAGATGGGACCTTACTGCAACCCCTAACTGCCATTGTACTGTTTTACCTTGAGTGTCACAGCAGCAATTTTGAGCAGGAATGAAAGTCACACAGAACAAACAGTCAGAATCTGGCTGAACAAGTCCAATCTGTACATGATCCTAAAATAGAGTTTTGCAATTAACACTTGCACTGTAAATTTAGAATTTAAAGTCCACTCCCAGTTTTGCCCCAGACTTCCTGAATGACATTGCACATGAGGCTGGACCTCTTCCTCACTGAACAGGGAGTAATTGCTGGCTTTTTCCCTTATTCTGTCTCTCTGGGCAGTTGGAATTGTCCCTCCTGCTGCAGAGAAAGGACTCCCTGTTTATAAACATCTGAGCTCAGGAAGGCCAGGAGTAGAGATGCACTCATAAAATAGATATTGCATATTAATCTACTTTCTCAAGAGCACAATGGCACTTTCTGTGCTTGCTCTCCACTCTGGTAACTTCACCCAGAGATCTGGAGGCTGCATTCCCCAGACTTAGGCTTCCCTTGGTACGCTTTGGTGTGTGCTCGGGTTTGTTTGGTAGAAGTGGTGAATAAGCTGCCTTACCATTGTGATCGTGGTAATGTAAGCAATAAGGAAGCATCAAAAAAAGAAAAATTTGAGTTATAAAATCTAGAGCTTGGGTTGGTCTTCTCAGACACATCAGTAATTCTGTACAAACCCACGTTTAGGACAATGAATTGGACATTAAGTCAACAAAGTCAAAATTCACAGGACGATCCTGCTGGTGAGAGGAAGATTTTTGTGTTGTGCCTTTTTTTTCCCAGAGAGGTGGTGGTCCATGAGTGCACAGCTCCTCAGAGAAGGTTTGCAGGATGCACAACTGACGGCCATCACACGTCAGCAAATCTAATGCAACTTTTCAGAGGGAAAAGGAAAAAATCTGCTCTAGTGATTGCTTTTTCCTTGTAGACCATGATACTGCTTCGAGCGCAGGGCTCGCACCTGCTTGCTTCCTGCTACCTTTTTAGAGAGAAATCTTTGTCACTGAAGATACAAATAACGAGAAATAAACACTTGCAGAATGTAAATTGCAACTTTTGCAGCACAGATGAAGAGATGATCGAGCACGGTAGGAATCTGGCATCATTCATGACAGCCTGATAGGTAAGAGAGCAAGAAAGGTCACTGAAGAGATGGCAAAATGACCCAGTGTCATTTTGCAGTGCCTGCTGGAACTTTCGCTGCTTGACTCAAATTGAAACAAACTTTGCTGCAGAAATAATTGAAAAATGCAGACCCTAACAAATTTTGGATTGAAAACATTTTAAATTAGAATTATTTTTAAGTTGCAATAAAAATGTTTGTGTTTTTATAAGTCAGAATTGTGCTGGACATCCTTTAATAATTTTTCCTGTGCTCTTCTAGGGAGAATTCTGTAAAACAGCAGAATTCACTACTGTAAGCACTCAAAAGCTTTCTCTTTTCATGTTTTCAATGTAATCCCCTACTACTTACTGTGGTGCAGATAGTACTTCATTTTTCTCCCTCCCTTTATTTTCCAATTTGTTGTTTCACCAATATCTTTTCAAAACTTCCTCTACATTTTGAAACCTCATTTGCCATTAAGGGAAATGGAGCATTAAAAAAACATTGAAAAGTTTGGATATGATTCAGTGTGGGGGGAAAAAACCCAATAGCCAGGATGCTGTTACAGCCTTCAATTCATGGCCTCTGATGAAGTGAGAGAAAAGACACAAACCACATTCAGCATTCATAAAAAGGATTTATAATTGGTGGCAGATACTTTACATTATTAATTGAAGGCATTGCACAGGGAGAATTTTAAGTTTGGATGTTTTGCTTATGAAAATAGGGGAGTTGTGTCTTTTAGAGTTTTAGTCTTCCTTGTTAACGAATTCCAGTTTAAATATCAGTATCAGACATTATTTTCTGAATGAAAAGCCTTTGCTTTTCTTTCAGTTTTGTCTCTCAATAGTTTCCTTTTGCAATCCCAGACAACGTATCTGATATCAGAGAGAAACTGGGTTTTATTTACTGATTCAGGAGATGGAGTGCAAGGATGTTCCTGTTGTTGTAATAACATGCACAGACTGATTACACGCCAGCTTGGTACCTAATTTATATCCTCCTTTCTTCCTGAATTAGTGTGAACAACTGCAGCAGCCTGCTCGGAATGTGCCAGTGGTTCTGTGGATGTATTCTCATTTTTTACGCAGACTTGGACCCGTGTCTCGGGCGTGTTTTCCAAAATGTGCACTGCAAAGGGGGTGGAGGTTTAATAACTCCAGTGCTGACCAGCAAACATCTAAGTTTATGTAAGAGATAAGCAATTTATCCCATTGTTTTAGGAGGAGAAAAAATCACCAGGAAAGTTGGACAATCCAGCATCAGCATCCTCGTTACCAAGTGAGTGCTACTTTTCATTCCTTAAATGATTCTTTTCTTCTCTTTACAGACCAGCATTTGGCAGCTTCCTGGGCATGAGCTTCTGAATCAGGATCCAGCTTAGTTCAGGCAAGCTGCTCTCCCAGATGTCACCAACTTGCTTTAGTACCCCAACAAAACCCTTTTTCTTCCCCTCATGTTTGCCTCAGTTTCCCCACTTGGAAAACCCTCAGGGCTCCATCTCTGCCACGCACAGTGATTTAAACATAAATCACAAAAGATTTGAATGTGTTGATACACCTCATTTGAGTGATAATACACCTTTTGTGCTAGAGGAACAGTGTAGTGATATTTTAAATGGCTTCACCTCTTTGTCTTTCAGAGATATTTGTCACGTTTTTGCATCCAGAAAGCCCTTGGAGCAGCAGAGGGAATGTAACTCCACTTACTTGTGTGAGGGATCCAACAACACATAAAATAGCACATTATCTCTTTAATTACTACAATGGTAGATCATGTTTAATATTATTTTTTGGATAGGAAATAACAGTGGGAGCCTAGAGGGAAATTTCCTTAGATTGCCCTCCTCCACTACCCCGAAGATTGCTCGCTGCACATGAGCAGTGTGAGCAGGAAAGGTCTCCAAAGCACAGTTTGCCGGCTCCTCAATAAAGCAGCAGCTGCTAAAATAGAACAAACAGCAGCCAGTGCTGGCTGTGCCAAGGGAAGGGCTGCCTTGGCTGGAGGGGATGGTGGAACTGTGATACACCAAGTGGCTGGGCCTTTGAGACTGCCCTTGGCTGGGCCTGTTCACTGATCTTCTCTTGGAAGAGAAGAAGTGGAAGCATCAGAATTCATTTGCTGCCATGGATGGTGGCAGGGCTGCTCTGCTCGAAGGGTTTGTGATCCCAGCACCCTGGGTGTTCCCAAGGATGTAAGGCACTGGCTGCAGGGCTGCTGGGAAGAAAACCTGTTCAAGTGAATACAGATGATAAGGGAATTAGTGATGATTTTTGTTGGGTGTTTATTTTTTAAGCACCAGGCTGTTCCCCGCTAGACTTCTTAAGGAGGAAAACAAAATTATCCTGTAAATACTTCCCCATCACCAAGAACTGTGAATACAGAAAACAACACATCAGTGCTCATCAGCAAGGGCAAGACCTTTATGCCGATGTTCATTTGTGGAATCCTCCCTGGGGCTGTGAACATCCCCCTTGTGCTCCTGCAGGAAGGGCTGCTGCCCGAGGTGGCCGGGCAGCTGGGCTGGGAAACCTGGATTAGTGTAAATAGAGCCAACCCGTTCCTTCCTCCTTGCCAATCACACGTGTTCAGAAAACCCGAATGCAGTTTAAGCATCCTCACAGCAGAGGTGGCCAGGCTGACACCTGGTGCACTTTAGGGTGCTCCTTTCCTCCGAGCAGCAGGAAGAGACGTGTTCTCACCGTGCAGATGTGCCTCACAGCTGTGCTCTCTGTGGGAGAACAGGGGCAGTTCTGAAGCCAAAGGGCAGCAATCCCAGCCCAGCTCAGCCCTGCAGCTGCAGGGCCTGGGCAGTTCGTGTCCCCGCAGCAGAGCAGGGACGTGTGTGCTGCTGCTCGGTGGAGCTGCCTCCCCAAAGGGGTGATGTAGCCCTCAGTAAATGCCACACAACCTGCAGCAAGCACAGGAACTCCCAGCCACTCTGGCCAGCTTGTAGATCTCCCCCATCCCTCTGTGGACACCCCACCAAGTACCTATTTTATTTTCCTGCTAAGCTGCTTTAGCCCAGGTTGCTGGGGGATTGTGGAGCTCTTGCATTTATCAACATTGAATAAGAAGCAGTAAGCTCTTGGCTGTGCCTTGAAGAGCTTTCCTTTCCTGGGTAGTAAATCTGCAGTAATTCTCTCTTACAGTTTTATTGAGGGTTATCAAGTGTTTATTCAAAAGGCATTTCCGTGCATTCAATGTTCTTCTAATTGGGCAGTGAGGGGTAATGTTCTCTCTGGACAGACTGTTACTGCTGTGGTAAAATCTGCTCTCTTTAGCCAATAGACTGTCCACGCTGCTGATTTGCTGGGTGGAGAGAGGAAGTAGGGCTGTGTTGGTGTATGGTTTCTTCTAAATGGAGTTTGAACTATGTCACTTACAGAATCAGCTGCCCCAGAATGCCTGGGACATGGTCTGTGCTCTCCCTTAAAGCCCTGTGAGAAGAAAACCTGTATAAAAACCAATCTTCTCCTTTCAAGGACGCTTAGACTGCCTCTGCACAATGTGCAAGGGGCTACATTGGTGCCCTTCTTTGTGGCTGAATTTCAGCCTACCAGTCCTCAAATAGCAAGTTCTACACAGGTGCCCATTGTTCAAGATGGCCCTGCTGGTTGCAAAGAGTGTTCAAAAATGTTTTCATGGTCTGGTCTCCAGACAGAAACTGTTAATTAACAGGGTGGTTTAGAATGAAATCCCTTTCTAGGGATATCTTGAAACCTGGAATGAATGCAGGGAAGAAGTGTGTGTAGGGGGTGGGGTGTCATTGGAGAGTGAGCTTGGTTCGTTGGAAGAAAAAAGTTAATTTTGCCTTTTTTCTGCCTCTTCTATTAGCTATTGGTTGTTGGGGTGAAGAAGTCAGAAGTGAGGTGGTCAAACAGAGGGAATTGAAAAGCAGTCACACAAACTTGCCATATAACAGCAGGTTATTTCGGACATAGTAAAAGCAGGCTCGCACTCAGATGTGATGTGGCCTGCATGTGGCAGTGTCTCTGCTCGTATCTGCTGGGCTTTTGAGTCTCTTCTGCTATCAAAGCCTTCCTCCTGCACAGGATGAGCTCCTACTCCTTCCTCAGAGGGAGGCAAAGGAGGAGGAGGGGTGGGTGGTTCAGCCAAGCTGATCCAATGTGCACCTGGACAGCTGGTACTTCTCGCAGTGCCTTTATTTTAAAGCCATCCATCATGCTCAGGGGATCACATCCAGGCCCTGAATTGCAGAACTGGCACCTTGGGAAGTGTTCAGCTGTGAAAACTGACTTGGCAGGACAGCCTTGCCATATGAAAAGAAATGCTTTGCCTTTCTTATTTTTAAAAGGCAAGGTAAATGGAAGAGGCTGAACCCACTCACCGGCACTTTCAGGGGCTGTATTTCTCCCCTGTGCCCTGCTGGTGGATGGATTTGGGGGAGTCTGACCCAGGTGAATGGGTTTGGTACAGATGGGAGAGGGCTGAGTGTTGCATCTGCAAACTCTCAGGTCTTTAGAGCTTGCCTAAAGTGTCGTGTTGGACTCCAGTCTCCCAGGAATGTGTGGCTCCACAGCAGGACAGAGCAGTGAAAAGAAGTGCAGGCTCTTGGGCTGAGCTGCAAACCTCGGGGCTGAGGTTTTGCTTATGATGGGATGCTACAGTGCTCTTAGATGAGAAGTTTGTGTGGCTGTGATACTGGACACAATGGGCCTAACTCCTAAGCTTTTTGTATTGTGATTTGAGATCTGCACTGCCGTTCTGCTGAGTTCATCTTTTTGAGCTACAAGCTGACCTCAGCCTGATGATCTGGAAGTGAAATGAAGTTATACCAAGTTGATGAATTTTCCTTGGTTTTATTCCTGGTACTTTAGGTTTTACTGGTTTAGTAACTGGCAGGAAGAGTGGATTGCATAGACACAATAGGAGGCTTAATTAGTGTGCAAAGTGCTTAGAGATCTTCAAGGAAAGGTGAAATAGATGCAGAAAGTTATCTTCCCTCCTCCTCAGAGGCTGCATTTCAGTAATGGAGGAAGTGACCCCTAAAATATAATATTAATTCTGCAAAGCACTTGGGAGTTCTTCTGAATCAAAGGTGCTATGCAAATACATTCTCACTTTCCTTTACCAGTCCCTTTGAGCCAGCCAGTCCACCATTAGTGGTGATTCTCATTTAATCAGAATTCAGCCTTCAAATTTTCTGCAAGTCCATAGATAAATAAAGCAGCAGCCGTAGTTGATCATTTATTTATAAATCTATTTATAATCTATGTTTTGCATATTAATCAAAACCACTCCATGTGGCAATTCCTGATTAAGAACCATTTTTTTGTCTCATCTCTCGTACCCCTAGATAATATGCAAAGAATTAGATTAGAAATAGTTTTTATAAATAAATTATGATAAACTCCTGCTTTATTTATACACTCAGACACTCTCCTCATATTTCCATCTCCCTGCCATATAGTAAGATATAGAGGTTGTGGCAGTGGTCATTTAAATGGGAAATGCTTGATTTTTAGGCGGAAAAAGCGTGTTTTCTGACTCAGGTAAGACACTCTGAGACCTGATCCAAGGCAGCAGGGTCAGGAATTGAGGGAGTTCAAGGTAATTCTTGTGCACACAAAAACTCCAGGGTGGAAGGTGAGCAAGAAGAAAACATCTTGTAAAGTTTGGGAGATGTGTGGAGAGTATGATCTGCGGGGCAGCTGGGAGACAGGAGAAGAAGCTTTAGAAACAAGGGATCAGGGAAAAGCAGCAGAAAAGGGCTAAACACGAATTGTTTCTGTTAGGGTTGGCTGGATGGGGAGGAAAGCTGCAGGAAGCAGGTGGCTCACATCCTGCTGAGGGGATGTCCTGCCACTGGGCAGCAGCTCCGTGCGGCAGGAAATGCCAGTGGCATGGGCTCCCTTCAGTGGGCAGAGGGCCCTGAGCCCCACAGGGAGGAGCTGTGCCTTTGGGAGCTGCTGTCCTGCCTGGAGCTGTCCCCCCTGAGCTCCTGTGAGCCTGAGCGCCAGTGTGACTCGGGGCCGTGGGGCTGCACTTGGCACCCCCTCACCCCTGGGTAGGGTCACAGGCTCATCAAGGCTGGAGAAGCCCTCGAAGCTCACTGAGCCCCAGAGTTAACCCAGCACCAGCACGTTCACCACTAAACCCTCTCGTGCTGAGTCTTGTCCCAGCTTTGGCCTCAGCTCCACCCTGGCTTTCCCAAAGCAGGCTGCAAACAAATGCAAACCATTCCACCGGGATTTTGTCAGCGTGCCCAGCTCCACAGTCCCCGTGCCACTGCCGTTTCACCAGGATATGGCTGCTGGCACAGATACCCCCAGATCCAGCTGCACAGCACCAGGCCAGGCTGGACGTGGTTGGGAAACTGATGCAGCTGGTGTGGGGCTGCCCCGAGACAGGGCTGCTTGGACGGGAGGGTTTGGGAAGCTGCCTTGCCCCCTTCAGCAGCAGGTATCCATTGGGATCAGTGTCCAGCTGCACTTTTTGGGTATAGTTTAGCTAAATGAAGCCTTGATAATGTGTAGTTAATTGTCAGAAAAATCATCATCATCTGTTCACGTGTTCCCAGCAGCTCCTGGGTGTGGTCTGTGAAAGTGTTTGAAACCAGCAAACTAGAGGAGGTTACTGTGGGCTATAATTAAACACCGACATTATCACATCTACTGCAACTTTGAATTTGCCCTGGTGGGATTACTCAAATGTTTAAACACTTTTAATTTAATCTAGGGTTTTGGTGATGTGCATATTACCTGTTTTGTAAGCATTTTGGAATACAAATGTGGCATTGCAACCAGCTGGCAAGGACTGAGAGAAATAATCAGAGAGTGGTCCTGGAGTTGTGTGCTTGTGGTTCAAATCATGTTTCTAGCCTTAAGGGCTGAACGGAAAAGGTTTAAAATAAAACGTAAATACATTCTGAGGACAGGAAGAAAAAGAAACAAAGGAAAAAAAATCCCCAAATTTCTTAGGTCATGATGAAGGAGATCAGGAATTAGGGTATGACAAGGGCTGGGAGACTTGGCTCCACCTCCCATTCCTGCCACATTCTTTCTGTGTGACTTTGAATGAGACAGTTTTCTTTGTCTCTGGGAAGTGGGAATAATAACTTCCTGTGTTGTGGCAAGACAGGAAAATGAAACTGCAGTGACAATCATTGTCACTTGAGAGAAAGTTTTAGATACAACCAGATGATTCTGAAGGTCTCTACTATGGGCCTGAGTGTGAAACCTGAGCGTGGACCTTCAATCAGCATGAAATGCAGCAGCCTCTGGGGTGGGACAGGCATGCCCCAGAATTAGAGCTGTCACATTATAGAGTAAATGTTTCCTGGAGTTTGGGTTACTGCAACTTGCCTGGAGATACAAAGGCATGGATTTCCATGCACATTCTTGAAGAAACTGAACTTGTGAACAGAGAGGTTGGAATTGAGGGGTTTATTTCTGTTTTGTTGCTCAGTGTTGTGCAGGTACCTGCTCAGAAGCAGAGGCAACGCTGGATCAGCCACGCAGAGTTAACAGATCTCTAACCCAGAGCAATAAATCCTACTGGGGGCCATTCTTCAGCCAGTCTAGAGTTCATACAGCAAAACACAGTGCTGGAATAACACTGAGGAGCAAGTTTAGGCTAAGAATGGTGTTGGGAATTATTTGTTCAGCCAGCTGCTGGACTATAATTTAAACAAGGTCTGATTTAGAAGAGAAGTGAGAGATTGTGGTTTGGGCTCTCCACTCATTAGTGCTCTGTTCCTCTGGCTCCTGGCTTGCAGCCTCACAGCCTCCAAAGTGCAGCTCAGCCCTGGGATACCTGATGTTGTGTAGGGCACAGGGACGGGGCCAGCACTGCATGCCCTGCTGTGCTTTATCTTGCTTAATGAATACTGTTCCTTCAATAACTTTATTGCCCTCTGTGTTCCAGGTTCCTTAATTACTTTCTTCTTGGCAGACAGGATCCTTTTATTTTTATATTTTTTATTAAGTATTACCAGATTCCCCAAGCATCACTATCCGTAGGGAGAATATCACAATAATTGAACCACAAACAAGCCATATGGAAAAAAAGACAAAAGGGGCAAATTTGAAGTCAGCTCTTCTTTCCCCATCAAAAAGAGAGAGAAAAAAATAGAACTAGAGGCTCCACTTTATTCTTCTGTTGCCTTTAAAAGAAGGGCATGAGGCATCTCCACATGTGCCAGCTGAGCACACCAAGCCTGTGGGCAGAGACAAAAGACCAAACCTGGAGGCTAAATTAAGGCTTGGTCTGTGATTAAACTGGTTGGATGTAATCATGGCCCTTGGCAGTAAGAGTTCTGTTGTATTACCCTCTCTTTGTAAGGACTCCCCCTCGCTCTGCCCGTGCTGTTATAAATGACTTGATGAACTCAGTTCTCTTGCCTATTCCAATTTCTTTCATATTTACAGCTCCATGGTCACTCAGTGGCTGTGATCCCAATATCCACAATTCTCTGTGCTGGTCTCTTTTCCTTTGCAGTAACATTAAGACAAAGTGAATCTTGGTATTTGTTTAACTTTTTTTCTCCCTTTACTTCCACAGGAAAAGGAAGCTTTTCCACCTTTCTTAGGTACTAAGGCAAGGTTGAAAGCAACTCATTACACCTCAATAAGGTCAAAATGCAAAGGCAAATTCAAGCTGAGAAACATGAGTTTGATCTTTCATTTTTAGACTCTGTCTGCCACGATCTGTGTATATTTGCATATTCATACTGACTTCCTCCACCTCTTCTACTGACTAGCCAAAAATGTCTTTTGTATTCTCTCTTCTGAAATGCAAAAATGTAATAACAAACCAACTCTATACTGGCTATTCAGAAGTTGGCCCTAGATAAGTGTCAGGCTTTAGAGGTTTTACTCCAAGGGTTTTCTCTCTACAAACATGATAGAAAAACCCCTAAACCCTGTCTGAGATGACTCTAACAGTTTTTCCCAGCTGAAGACCTTTCTCCTTGTACCTAACATCATTAAATACAGCCAGGGGCAGTGAACTGAAGTGAGGTCTGTGGGCAGAAGGGAAAGATCTTGGAGGTTAAACCAGTTTCAGTGCATTCATCATGCAAGTTAACAGCCCTGGTGATGGGGCTCCATCTCACCTAGGGTTCTATCCACTGACCTGTCTGCCCTGCTGAACTATCTGTTCTGTTGCTCACTTCTGTGGAGGAAGAAGAGAGGTTTGGGATCGGCGTGTGGGAGTTAATCTAAAAATCCTGTTTAGGTACTTTCTCTACTTCCTCAAGGGTTTTAAGGAGTGCAAAGAAAAAAAAAAACCAAACAAGCAAAAAATCAAACCAAAACCCTAGTGATTGCCTCAGAGATGTCATCTGAAGGTACTGCAGAACAGGGGAGCCATCAAAAGTGGTGGGGAACAGAAGGAGAGAGAACAAAATATGCCCTTGTGTGAGCATGCAGTGATTTCGCTGTGGAACGTGCCACAGAATTGGGATGCTGTGGTTGCAGGGGACTTGCCTCCGAGGGGATGATGATTTATTGCTTTGCTTCATTTGATAATTGGCAAATGGAGAAAACCAGGTGCAGGGCCAGGGAGGGAGGCAAATTCCTGTCCATCAGGACACCTCTGACCTTCACAATGAAACAGAGAAAGCCCCATCCTGTGCTGCCTTCTGCAGAACTCATGCGCTGGCTTTGAGCGGCTCTCCAGAGGCTGTGGAGACACATGGAGAGGCAGCCTGCCCTCACCGGGGTCCCTGACTCATCCTCCTGTGTCCTAGAGTGACCTGTCCTGCATGGAGATGCTCTCCTGGAGGATGGCTCCTCCACTGTGTCTGCGTGGGAACAAAAGGCTGGAGACAGCTCTATCCCTTTTGAGAAGCTACACAGGACTGAGCAGTGCAGGGGAAATTCCTCCAGATGCTGCTTTTGGGGTAAAGGGATAACTGGGACTTTGGTGCCTGGTGATGTGACTGTAGGGAATAGATGAGGTGACCCCAAGGACGTGAATATCTCAGGGGTCTTTGCAGAAGTGTTTGCTTTTTCTGACATATAACCAACTAAGACTTCTCAGAGCTGTCAGTGAGCTCTCTCCAGGTACAAGTGACAAGCCCAGTTTCTGATCTACCCATACCACAACGGAAAGCTGAGAAAATGGAAGACAGCAAGACATGTTTTGGGGGAAAACCTTGACAATCTAAGTGTTTTATTATTGTTTCAAAATTCATGTATTTTCTGATGGGAGGACACAACAGGGGAGGACCTGTTCTGCCTTGGACAAAGCCAGCCTGGGCAGAGCTCACGGCCCCTGGGCTGGGCTTCTCTCTGAGGCTGACAAGGTGCTGGGGAAGGCTGCAGAAGGCCCAGGGACCTGGATTTTTGCATCAGTTTTGGGAGGCTGTTCCTCGGCCACAGACTGAGGGAAACTCACCTGAAAGCTGTTACAGGTGTGAAGGGGTTTAAGCTACAACTGGAGATTCTTGCAGTGAAAAACAAAAGCAGTCCAAGAAACTGCCTGCTGCCTGCAGCTCCTGATTACTTCAGCTATTTCAGGGCCTGGAAACATCGTTGACAGTGTGATTTCTGAAACATGGGAAGTGTTTATTCCTGCAATCTGTACCATAACTGTGTCAGGAGTTT
Source organism: Machaerirhynchus nigripectus (assembly GCA_013397975.1). Lineage (NCBI taxonomy): Eukaryota > Metazoa > Chordata > Aves > Passeriformes > Dicruridae > Machaerirhynchus > Machaerirhynchus nigripectus. The sequence goes on along the minus strand of VZRQ01000967.1, from coordinate 1,528,634 downwards.
CACTGCTGTCACTTGTAGCAACCTTCACTGCTTTATCATCATGTCCCTGAACTAATTGCCTTAAACTGATGAAAGTAGAATTTTAAAAGTAAAATGTTTTCAGTTCTTTGCTTTTCAGGTTGTTTATGCAGTTGTTTTAGCACGCTCTGTTGAGCTGTACCCTTACCTTCATCCGAGTGAGGAACAGAGCTGGAGTAAGGAATTTGGGAGCCTGGCCCCAACTGTGGCAAGGATTAAACAGGCAGCAAAATGTGTGGCCCACGGTGCCTCTGCCTTGCTCTGTTACTCACAGATCTCTGCTGTCTTTGCATCTCCCTTCCATCTGCTCCCTGTGACCTGATGAGACCCACATCCCCTCTTCTCTCTGCTCCTTCTGGCTGGATGTGGTATCCCTTACTGATCCTCTTTCCCAGGCAGGTCTATAAANTATATATCTATAATATGTATGTGTGGGTGCATGTATGTTATATATATCTAGGAAAGTTATGGGGTTTTACCCCCAGCTTAAAATAATGTTAGGCTGCACCCATGCTTGTCTTTCACATACAAATGGAATAATACGGTTAAATAATAATGTAAAAGCATCTCCATTCTTAAGGCAAAGTTGGTAAAATAGGCTCTGATTTTACTTAACCTGTCCTAGTGCTGCTTTTCTGTGACTCCACTGAGTGTTGTACTTCGTAAGCCCTGATGCAGGACTGAGAACTTGGAGGATGCCTGGCTTCTTGAATTTTAGAGTATTCAGCAAGATGAACTGCAGTTTGGGGGGTTGTGGGGAGCAAACAGAGGCATCTAATTTCAGGGGAAAAAAACCAGTAGAAATTTTGATAAGAGGCTTGGCAGTACTTCCCATGGATTTTTGGCATATGCTCCTTGCTGGGACAATCCTCAGGTTGAACTGAATCACGACAGGAGATGCTGGAGCACCTGGAACTTGTTTGCTGCAGAACTCAGGTGTCTGAGTTTCTTGTGTCTCACCTTCTGAGGGAAAGTTACGGGATATAAAGTGGAGAAGCTTGTGCCCCACGATCAAGTTCGTTTCAGTGATTTATTTCTTGATAAAATGATTCACAAGGCTCAGCATTCTTTGCTCTCACTTCAGTTTGAATACTAGGAAAAAACATCCTTTCTCCCTCCTCACCCAGTTGCTAATACTGTTTTATTGACCACTTTAGAAGTATTTTGATTTAATACTGAGATATTTATAATTTATGAAAGTTGACACTAAAACATAGGCCTAGTGTGATTATTACTGCATCAGCTGAGCAGTGATGGTAGGACTTACAGTAAAAACCAGTTTAACTAATGTAAGATCTTTTTCTAAGTAGTCACCAATGAATTCTGGTGTTTGCCAGAAGTTACCCAGCCTTCAGAACTGCTCACTTAACAGTGCCCACATCATCTCTGTCTGGATTCAGGCATTCTCTTCCTGCTCCTGCCTCCTTTCTCCCCTGTTTTCAGTACAAACTTTCAGTCCCTCCTCCCCTTTTTCACATCAGCTGCTTGCACTCAGACACCTGAAATAAGCACCCACCCAGACAAGTGCTTTAAAGGCCACCCCTGGTATCAAAACAAATTTTACATGTGCGGAGCAGACCTCTCAGTTATCCTACCAAAGGAATCTGCTGGCCAGCTTATGTCTGCTTCTTCTGTGTGTGTTAACGGATCACTCAGAAAATAAGTGGCACTTTTAGTGTCCATTAACTCTCATTTAACTAATGATAAATTGCACTTGAGCACCTATGGACACGCTTGCAGAGGCATGTTAATACCAGAAGAATACATTACAAGGGGGGCTATTGCTTTCAGAGCAAAATGAATTCATAACAATGGGAACTCTGAAATAAAGGCCTACCAAAAAATACTTGGTAGCATGTTAAGTATCCATTAATGCAACCAAATGACACTCAGAGTTTAGCAAATACAAAAGAAATCCCCACTAAGGAGGGTGTCACAGGGGAGATTTGAACAGTACAGTGTTTATAGTAGAAAATGTGGAAATTCATCCCCTACCTGTGACCTTCGGCGTGTATAGGGGGAAGAAATTAATATAACACTTCCCTGATAACAGGCTTTTATAAATATTATAAATCACATGAGAAGTTTCCTTTGAATTTCAGGATTTCCCTTTCTCCTTTAAGAGAAAAAGGTTTATGTTTGTCTTTTATTTTGTTTGTTTTCAAACAGTGTAATTGCAAAGGACCAAGATCTGAGCGGAACAGGGCTCTGAAGTGACCCGCTGGCTTTGGGAGTCCCTGTCCCCTGATGCCACCAGAGCCTCTGGGTCCTCACCCCGCGTGCCTGCTCTTTGCTCAGTGTCACTGCAGTTTGGTTTTTGGCGGTTCACAGGACAAGGGGCTCAGCTTGCCAGCTCTGCTCTTCAACAGCCACGGCCCTTGCTGGTGCTGAACCTTTTGCTGTCCTTTGCAGGACACTTATCCCCATAAAACCACTTGGCTCAGGAAAATGTCCCAAAACCCCCCAGTATGGCAAAACACAACAAATAGTGTTAAAAAAGCTGTGCAGATACGGTAACTCCTGCTGGCTGCCACAGGCAGATCACTCCTTTATTCTTGTTTCTACATTGCTATTGGGTCCAGTTGAGGTTTTATTTGTAAATACAGGAGTGTCCCTGCCCTGCAGGGCTTGCAGAATATGAGAAACCAGTGAAACAGATGTTCCAATAAATGGAGAACTTCTTCAGTGGCACAAGGTGAAATCAGAGCTCTCCTCATCCCCTAAATACCCCAGTGCATGGAGGCAAACCCATCCCGTGACTCTGTACTACATCTTTATTTTATCAGACCTTCTGCTGACCCTGAACAGCTTCTGTTCTTTGAGGGCTCTTTTTTTTTTTCCTTTTTCTGTTGTTGCTCATATTTTCCCCTCACATTAATTATACAGATGTACTGGGGGCCATGTGCTCCGCGACATCACAAAGGAAACCACAGGACTTGAGATCAGAGGAGCAGCCAGATGTACTTGGCTGGCAGAGCACCACGCGAGGGTCAGGGCTCAGGCTGCCAGACTGGGCTGGCTGCCTCTGCCAAACAGGATGGGCACATCACCTGCTCCCAGAAACACGGACCACAGAAGGAATAACAGTGCAAACTCACAGCAGCTTCTGGGGATTGATTTTGTTAAGTGTTTGGAATTTTTGTTTCTTTTTCCTTTTAGCAGGTGACATAACTGCTGCAGTTCTTTAAGGTCAGAGCTGCCTGTCCATACTTAGGCTGGACAGTGCCTGATTTCCTGACAAGCCCTTTGCCTCCTTCAAGTCCAGGAGACTTCCAGGATTGTGCCTGCCTGGGAGAAAGAGTGTGATTTGCACACAGCTTGCAGTGTTCCTGTGTGTGTGTATTTCATTTTTGAAAGTCTTTAGAGACAAAGGGTTTGAAGTGGTGGTTTTCTTCAAGCAGCAGCTCTGGAACAGGTTGCACTTTGTTTCCTGTAGCAAGCTTAAGCTAGATCTCTCCCAAGAGTCTGCCAAGGGTGCTTTTTCTGTTGACCATGTAGAAATGGCAGACAGAAATGGCTGGTTTCATCTTTGGGACTTAAATGCTTATTTATCTCTTTATCTTTTTATCTTATTTATCTTTTCCTCCTTGGGAAAGGTGAATTAAAATTTACTATTTTTTTCTTCTGGAGGTAACAGTTCCCACTGACTCCTCTCAGCACAGAGGGTACCATGCTAATATGTATTTCTTAGACTGTGTCTCTAAACTACTCCAGTCCATATACATGGAAAGACAGGGCAAGGGAAGAAAGCTACTACAATATTTCTATTTCAGTCCCTCAGGAGAAATTCAAAGGGCACATCCAGTTGTCATCTCTGAATCCTGTTTCTAATTTTTTTATCTGCTTTCCTGCATGGAATTGGGCCTTTTGGCTGGGACACACATGACATTGGTGCAATTTGGCTGTAGCTTAGTGCTGGCCTTGTCTCTGGCTCAGGACCCAGTTTGTCCAGACTTAGCTGGGCAAAGCTGTGTTTAAATGTCACTGATGGATGCTGAGCATGTAGGAAACCTTTGATAAGGAATGAAGGGTTCCAAGGCACTCCAGACATCCTTGAAAAATTGTATTGCTCCTTCTCTTAAACCTGGGAACTTAGTCTTTAATTACTCTTGTCTGAGGTTTCCATTAAACAGGTTATAATTCTAAATTCTCCACTCTAAAAGTAATTGCTGAAGGCAAAATAAGCTGCTGATGGTAAATCCATCTGCCAGTCTATCTGGTTCATGTAAATACACTATATCAGTTTCAATTATTTGATAAATTCAGCCCGTCTGAAACAAGTTACAACTGAGGTTTTCCACTATTCAGAAAAGAGCAAAATACATGAATTATTATAAAATAGTTTATAAATCTTCTGCAGTTTTCAGGTAAATGAAATATTGGCCATTGGGGATTAGGTTTGTTTCTTGCCTGTTCTTGGAAAATTCCACTGGTGTCTTTTGTTACTGGACGTGGGATAAATGAAGATCAATTCCCTATCACCCCTCACAGCCATGTAATCTGTGATCTACAGAGTTTTCCTCCCTTAAAAGAAAAAGGCAAGAGAGAGAATCCTCTGCAAGACATAGATAGAGAAAATTATTTCCTTTTCTTGCTGAAAATAGTGCCTGTGGGAATTCTGTGGCTGGTGCTACGTCTTCGTGTAATTTCACTTGAGCCTCTGTTCGAATCAATGATGAGGCATTTTCTCTTTCATTCCGAGCCTGTAACTTTGTGTAGCCTTAAAGAACAAACCTGTCCATCCTCACCCCACGTGTGAGCCTTGCAGAATTCTGCCACCCCACTGTGGAGCTGTGCTCCTGGGCGGAGGCAGGTCATGCTCTGACAGCACAGGGCAGCCAGGACAGGGTTCTGGGTTCGAGGTGAAAACCAAGAGTTCAGGTTGGGCAGCATCACATCCCCACCCCAACGCTGCGGCCAAGCAGCCAAACAAGTTGCAGCTGTTGCTGTTCCAAACCACTCACAGGCACCCACCCTCCTGCTAATCACCTCGTTAGGGTCAGGTGTGGATCCTGCTCCTGAGGGGCTGCTCTGCCCCTTCCCTGCAGAGTGAGAGAACGAGCAGCAGCTGAAGCCAGTTTGTAAAGTGCCTATTTCCTTCCCAGACCCGTGCTTGGCTTTCAGGGTGTTGTAGTTTCTTGTTGGAAGTTCTGTTCTGAGGTAAGTAACAGCTTTGTGGCTCATAAAGAGTTCTTTAGGGCTGGGTATCAGGGATGTTGTAACTGCTTGGGTTGTGCTGCTCTGCCCAGCCCGGGGAGAGTCCCCCCGGGGAGAGTCTTGGTGCCAGTTTGGGCTGGGATTCCTGGTTGTGTTTCAGGTCTTTGTATCAGCAATGGTGTGGCAGGGCAGTGACTGTTCCCCTGTGCTGGGCACTGGGTGAGACCGTGCTGGGTTTGGTTTTGGACTGACAAGAAAGATGTTGAGGTGCTGGAGCATGTCCAGAGAAGGACAGTGGAGCTGGGGAGGGTGTGGGGTGCAAGTCTGGTGGGGACCAGCTGAGGGAGCTGGGGGGGCTCATCCTGTAGAAAAGGAGACCTTGGGGGGACCTTCTTGGTCTCTGTGACTCCCTGGCACGAGAGTGCAACTGGGGAGGGTCGGGTTCTTACCCCAGGTAACAGCCTCAAGTTGCACTGGGGCGAAGTTTAGATCGGATATTAGGAAAATTTTCCTAATTGGAAAGGCAGTCAGTCCCTGGCACAGGCTGCCCAGGGCAGTGGTGGAGTCACCACTTCTGAGGGGATTTAAAAGATAGGTGTGGATGTAGTGCTTAGGGACGTGGGTCAAGGGTGGCCTTGGCAGTGCTGGGGCAGCAGGTGGGCTTGGTGCCCTTGGAGCTCTCTGCCAGCCTGAGCAGGGCTGTGGTGCCGCTGGAGCAAGAGAACAGAACTAAAGGACTGTGGCAGTGGTGTCAAATGCTAATCCAGTGTGTTTCACCAGGGCTAAACAGAGGGGAAGCCGAGTAAGAATACACATTCCTGTGGATTTGTTTTCTCTTTTTCCCCGTGCATGTGCAGCTGGTAGGAGCTGCATTGCAGTTCTGTCTTGATCAAAGTGGGATACAGTCCTGGACCTGGCTACAAGAGATGATTGTGAAATTTTTTTTTAGTTATTTCTTCCTTACGTGCTTCTGGATGATTTCACTTGTTTGTCAGTATAATTTGTCTGCCAAAGAGGCATTTGTTCACGAACTTGCTCAGCCTCTCCCGTGGTAGGAGAAAAGGCTGGGGTTGTCACTTCTTTGGGGTTTCTCTAGAGACTTTTGGCATGTAACAGATTTAATTACTTAGTTAAGAGAGTTTCTTAAGTTCACCAGTGCAGGCTAAGAACTGTAAATGACAGAGAAAGTGAAACAAGGGGTGTGAGAGAATGAATAAAGAGGAATGAAACTGTGATCTCTCCCAGATGTTAAAAATTTTTTTTGTGCAGCTGAACAAAGGTGCTGTCTGTCCAATATAATTTTTATTCCAAACCTTCAATATTGCAGCTGACGGCAGAAAATGTGCAGTAAAACATGGGGAGGCCACTGGGTAATATCCACTGTAAAGTGTTAATTGCCTATTGAGGCTGTAAACTATGTCAATATGCCTGGATCTGAGTTATTGACAGGCTCCCATTTATTCCAGCCTCACAAAGCTGGGCTCTTTAGAACTGGGCTCTAATCAGTCATGCTTTACTGAACCCACCAAGAAGCACCAGTCAATAAATGTGCTTGCTGTCTTAACCCTTTGAAGTTTGTAAAATTACAAGTGGGATTGGTAACATTGATTAGGGGCGAGCTCTGGACAGTGGGAACCCTTTGGAAAAGAAAGCTGCCTGCAGTAAGGGACACCTCCTTTAGCCTGATGGTGGGTCTGGGTTTGTGGGGCCGAGAGAAACCTTGGGTTTCTGTCAGCACCCGAGCTCGGAGCTGGAGGAAGGAGTTATGGCTCGGTGATAAGTGTTTGCAGTGGTGGAGCAGAGTGGCAGCTAGAGCTGGCTGTAGTGCATTTATCACTATTAAAAATTCTGACATCTGTGGCTCGTAGCTTCTGATCCTGTAGCTGGCAAACAGCACAGCACTTAAGCCATCAGCATCCCAGAGGATTATTTGCAAGAAACCGGGTGTTTCTCCTTATCCACCAGCTAAAACCCCCCAAACCTGCCTTTGTGGTGTTGGTGGGGGTCTGTATTTGAACATTATTGTCTTAAATGAGGGCTGATGTACAGCAGCTGTGGTGGCATTTGGGGTGGGAGCAAAGCAGCAAATAAAAGGCCAGATCCTGCTCTCTGAGGGCTGTGGGGGAGGAATGCCTTTGCCTGAAACATGCAGGTTTGGAAAGTTTCTGAGATAAGGGCTGGCTTGTAGAGTGCTTGGAGATGAAAGACTTGCTGACACGTGGATAAAAGTTTTTTGGTGGACTTGCTGGAATTCACCTTACTGTGGGAGCTAATGCAGTTGTATTGACTTACATGTTGGTTCTTTTGATTTTAAACAAAATGAGTAAAGCCTGGGGATAGTTGCTTTTTATTTTTGAAGGAAAGTCCAAGCAAATACAGATGAAAATTATCTGTGAAGTCTGGAAGAGAAGCAAACAAGGGTGCTGCTGCTGCTGCTTGACGTAATCTGTAACAATAAAGGTTTTGGAGACATTACAAAGAATTAGAAATGGATCAGAAAACCCTTCCCTGGATGCATTTGCTCATAAAAATACTTATTTGTCTTGTAAGTTGATTCTGGTTAAGAATGTTTCTTCCTCCATCTCTTTCTAGCTATCTAGAAAGTGGTATTTGTACTTTTGGATTTGCCCTGTTCTGGTTTTTTTTTTTTTTTTTCCCCCAAACTGAGGAGCTTTTATACTAAAGTATGGGATTAAGATCTTCTGGTGTTTAGACTCCAGCACTATGTGCAAAAAGAGGTGGTTTTTCTGTAGACTTTTAATATGTAGCTCCTGGTGTAGGCAAAAAGAACATTACCTTGTCCAGGCCTTGTCAGATATGGAGATTATGATGACCAGATAATGTATTTTTTAAATACTAGCAGTCTGCCTGTTCCTGGTGCTAAGTGCTATTTTAATAATACTAATTAATTTGTACTTGCTAAATTAAGTGCATCTAGGTTTCAAGCAGGGAGGTTAGACTCGGGTTAAGTATTTATCCTGCTCTTTTCCATGTAATAGTGCAAATCTTCTGCCTGTCAGGCTGAAGCTGAACATCTTGCCATTTATTAATGGATATATGCAGATAAAATCCATACTTTGAGCCTGAAAATGTACACTTGCTGGGTTAGCCTGGTGTCTGTTCTGTAAATGATAGGGACTGGTTACTTCTTGCAGCACCAGCAGCTTTAGTGCTACAGTGTCTCTGTGGTAAATAGGTGCATTTCCAGATGCTGATATTATTCATAAGGTCTCAAATAACTTATTTCAAGCAGATCAGGACTGGGTATAGTTCACTGTTGGTCTGAAATGAGCAGCTGTTTTCAATACATCCATTGCTGTTGCAGTGTGCAGACTAATACTTAAAATAACTACTCCCAAGCTGCAAGGAAATAAGAAATTTGTTTCATTTTCAGTTCTTTTCAGCCCTTTTTCCTCGCCTTTTCTTTTTTTGCCTTTTCAGAAAGTCTGCACAGATTCTTACATAAGTTAAACTTTTCCCGCCTGGATGAAAATTGGGTGGATTTTGGAGAAGTTTGGCTGTATAATGCAGTTCATATCGAGCTACCCAGACTTGAGACTGGCAGTGCCCCAGTGCCTGGGTTTGGGATGAAGCAAGGAACTGCCATGCAGCAGCATTTGCTGATAAAAATCACTAATTGTTCTCCGTGGAAAGCTGCTCTGCTCTTGCCTATCCCCGGTGCAATGTGCAGGTACTTTTTGGGATGCAGGTACAGGCTCTGCTCAGGAGGTTGTGAAACACAGCAGTGATGCTTGATTGAAAGATCACTGATACAAGACTTACTTTTTGGTGTTGATTTGATATATCCTGTTTACATTAGGGGTGGGAGAAATCATGCTGGATACTTGGTTTCTTTATCCTGCTCGTATTGGGTCTCAGAATGATGTGACTGCCTTCACTGCCGGAGGATGCAGGTTAAACTCAGCTAAATGAGAAGATTTACACGTAATGGCAGCAAAATGCAGAGAACTTCAGGCTTGCAGCAGCCACCTGCGGGTCAAAATACTCCTGGCCAGTGCCACGGACCACTGGTGTCCATTTGTGATTGCTGGTTCTGGACAGGGGTGCACAGATTGCATGTTCTTCATCATTCAGAGCTGTTTGTGGGGTTGGGGCACGGTGTGCTTGGCTAAATAGCTGCAGTTCATTAGCAGTTCATTGCACTCTTCTCTCCTGCCAAAACAAAGCAGCAGTAAAAATATCCCCATTTCTGGAGTGGGGAGAAGAAAAGGGGACTGTTTCGGGGGAAAGAAGTGCTGGAAGTTACAGCAGCAGGGGTAATCAGGATACACAGTGTATTTTTTCCCCCCTCATATTTATGGAGAGGAATCCAGTCACGGTTTAAGAATCTGTTTTCCATAGGCTTTTCCCGTGCTGTATTTGCTGTGTGATGTGACCACTAGAGAGCAGGCTTAACCTAGTAACAAGAGCTAATTAGTTCTTGGCGTCATCATTTGCCGCTCTTCCCCAACCCCCTTCCACCTTTCTGTCTAGGCAGAGGCGACTTCCATGGTTCTTAGCTTTGCCTCCAACGCTGTGCAATCTTAGGGCTAATTAAAACGCCACAGACGGCCTGAACCCCACATTAAAGTTTGATGAGGAATTGATCAGCCAAGCAAACAGGAAATTTAGCTGTGTGAGTGAAGGTAATGTTTGCTCAAATGTGTAATGAGGTCCATGGGGAATATTTAGGGGGACCTTAGTGATGGTTTCAGCAGCTCCTTCTCCTTGAAGTCCTCTGACCTACCTGCCCTCTCTTTCATAGGAGTGTAGGCACAAGGAAACCCCAAGCTGCATCAGTCAAAGGTGAGCATGTTTTGGAAAGGGGGCTACATTTGGCTAAGGTGGTCTCATGTAAAGCTTTGCAGGAGGAGCTGTGGGACTGCAGACTGAATTTCCCAGTTTTACCCTTGCACTAAAAAAAAGACCCCACAAAACCCAACCTGATAACCCTTCCCATAATCCAAGAAACTTTTAGTGAAATTGCTGGTGGAGCTCTTTGCAGTGTGTTAGTAAATTAAATGGGCTGCTGAAAAAGGATGGGGCAGTGTGTTCCAGCAGGTGCTACCTTATCTGCATTGACTTCAGGATCAGCTATAAAAGCTGTCAGCACACAGGTATTAGGAGGAAAGGCAGGATGCTGTCAGAGAGGGCCCTCCTCAGCAGATTTTATCTATTTCTAATAATCACTTTCCATGTGCAGCAAACAGATGAACTTACCTGCTTCCTAGTTATCAGCACTCATCCAAAGTACATCAGCACACGCAGATCTGAAGTCTTAGAACGGGCTTTTTTTGATAGATATCACATCCAGACCTGTATCTGCAAGGCACTTTGAGAACTCCCCTCTGGCAGCTCAGCCTGACCCTGGAAGCTCTTCCCAAAGCAGAGCATTCCCACCCAGACGCGGGGCTCAAGCACAGCACATCAGCTGGTCCCAGCTCTGTGCCATCCTGTGGTTTCCTTCCGGTGCCCCTCAAGGCCGCTTCCAGTTTTGACAGCCTATAAAGGTGAGGCTGATGCCTGAAAGGACTTGAGTTTGAGGGAAAGGAAGCTGGCTGGATGGCTGGTCCAAGCCGTGTGGTACAAACCAGACAAGGAGAGAAAACCCCCTTGGTGTTACTGGGGTAGGGGCAGCTCCCACTGTGAGCCCTGCAGTCCCTGCCTTTTTTCGCACCACTGATTTGTTCTCCTGTGGGAATGCGAGCCCAAAACCCGTTTGCAGCGATGATCTGAATTGTGTGTTGTGACTGAATACAGCAGGAGAAGTTGGCAGAGCAATAGTGCTTCTGACTTGCAGTAAAATCCAGGGAAGTTTAGTCACTTATGGCTACAACAGCACTGGCGCTGGGCAATTTTACGTCCTTCAGATGTTGTAGCAACAGTAGCAATGAGATTTATGTAAAAAGAAAGCAATCCCTCTTGCTTTCTAGAGGGAAATATTGAAGTGAGACATTTGGAAATACTAGGTCATGTTCTGAAGTGTTCACAAAAATCTCCAGTGGCATAATGTCTAAGCTGGATTTTTTAATAGGCCAAGGAAAGTAGATTGCTGGTCCCGTGCTCAGTGCATTGGAATAAAAAGTTGATCTTTTCCATCTAGGCTCCAGTTTACAATAGTGTGTCAGACCATTTTTGAGGAGGAGGAGCAGTATAAAAGCAGAGTCAGCACACTCCTGTCTGAGCTGGCTGTCTTGTTGCCAGGGGCTGGTGTCTGCATGCTGCTGCACAAAGCCATGGGGACACCTAACCTGGTGCATCTTAAATATGGTCCTCCATTAGACCACTTAAACATTCATTTGTGAGTGTAAGACTCACCAGAAGAGCAGCTGTATTTAATTCCTGTCTGCACTGGATCAGAAAATGTTTAAATGAGGAGCCTGGCAGGACATAAAACCAGACTGGAACCTGCCTCCTGTGGAGACTTGGGACACTCAGCCTGCTTTGGTTGCACAGGAAAAGTGTTGTGCAAAAAGCTAAAATGAGAGCTTGAAGCAGAATCTAATTACCCATGTTTCAGTCATAAGTCACTTGTTTACACCCAGCTTTACATCTATTACTGAACGTGCTGCTTTCAACCTTGCTGACATTTCATTCAGCTTGAGATGTGGGTTTGAACTAAATATTAACATTTCAGGGACTGTCAGTAGATCTTATTTTTCATTACTTCCATCTTGCTAATTAACAATACTGTTCACAGACTGTGGGAGGGGACACAGGATTGTATGAGCACACATTCAATAAGCAAGCAGTGAATGCATTAATCACGATTTTTCACAGCTTAAGAAGGGCTGCTGGGACTCTTCTGTCAGGTGTGAACTCATTTTGCCCTTGTTTACTGGGAGTGTTGCTGGAAAGTGCCAGCAGTTCTGGCCTGGCTGGAGACTCAGCCCAAATCTGAGACACAGAAGATTTAATTGCAGGAATATCTGGGTGCAGGCTGAACAGCCATGTGGGAGGTGTGGCTGTATGAGGAATAATATTCTTTAGAAGTGTTTTGCCCTGAATAACTCATACTTTGTTTTAATAACTGTCTGGTCACTGCTGATACCAGCCTACACAGAAGCAGAACTTTTCCCTGCTCGAGGCTTTCTCATCTATTAACTTTATTGCCCACGAGTTTCATTACTACCTCGAACTTCTACAGGAGTCTGAACAGGGTTGGATCGAGACTGGTTCTTGCTGTACGCCCCGGTAGCTCTCCTTTAACAGCTACAGTTTTAACTCAGTCTCTAAACCACTTATTTAATCCCTTTGGTGACCAGAATACTGGGCTTTAAGGAAGAATTTAGGTACAGCTGAGTCAGAAGTCTTGGAGAAGTCCAAGTCCACTTTATTATCACAGCTGCTTCTATCAATCAGTCTTGTAATCCAGCCAAAAAAAGATAAGTGTGGTTTGTTTAAACCAATTTTCCGTGAAACATCACAACTGTAGTCCTACTCTGCAGTTCTTTATTGATCGTTCATGAATAAATCTTTTATTATTTTGTCAGTTATTAAGGCTAGATTAGCTAGTCCACGTTGCTCTGGAGTCATCCCTAACTCTTTTCAAATGGAAATTATGTTGGCAATCCTGCAACTTTTGGCATTTACAAGGTTGTTTGCCATGATGTATTAAAAAGTTAACAGTGCACTGGTTCTTTTAAAAGTCTTTGGTCTCTGTTATCTTGACCTGTTGATTTAATTTTATTTTAAAAATTTTTTTAGTTTTTTTACCTTTGGCAGACAGCCGAAGATAATGCAGACGACTTAGTTGCTTGATGATAAGTCAGCTGATCACACCAAGGAGAGCCACCAGCCTTTGTTAAACTCTCTGATCTAGCTGTAGCATTTAAGGGGTGTTCACACACCTCAGTGTCTTTTGTTTCAACGAGTATCTGTGAAACACTCCTGCTTTTTCAGTGTTTTCATGTGCAGTTTTGATATTTGCATTAACGAATAAATGCCCGCATTTAGGGGGTTTGGTGCTGTTCCTTTATAATATTTTCCTTAGTTATTGTCTGTTGATATCCTGTTTATTCCATTAGCCTCCTGTTCTCAGTTCTTAAAACGTCTTTGATTTTTTTTTTTTATCGTTTAAACAGGAATATTTCTTTTGGCCATCATATCATTCTTTTACATTATTGTTTATGTAATCACAGCTTTTTCAGCGTCCTCTAAAAGTCCCTGAACAATTTACAGTTTTTAAGGATACTTTGATTACTGAAATTGATGCTTCTGGTCAGTTTTAAGTCTAAGTCTTCGGTGAAAAAATTTACAAAATAAAGTTGCTGTATTAATGACTGCTTGAATTCTCCTGGCTTTAATCTTTCAGTCCTAGGAGTTGCATTGGTAATTTCCTCTGCTTGTAAAGCTCCCGATTTTAAGATGCTTCTGCCTGTGCAAGTTTATTTGAAGTATCTGCCTCTAACAAGGAACCTGTGTCAGAGGGAAGGTTTCGCGTGTGATCAAGCACTGAGTTGTGCTCAGCAGCAATTAAGTGTAACAGCACCTAATGGCAGCCTGGGCAGGACCAGCCCGAGGGCAATTCCGCCACCGCTGCTCTCTGCTCTCGCTGTCTGCCTAAATAAACTTTCCATGCACAAAGTTTCAATTAAAGGCAGCGTGCCTTGTATTTAAAGTCAAATCGGGCACGTGGCAGTGGAGATGCCGCGGTAGCGGCAGGGTCTCCTGGGGCCAGGTGAGGCAGGACCATCGCAGTGTGGGGAAGGATCTTGGGGACAACTGTGCCAAATGCCACCACAGGGCGGGTCTGAATCAAACTGACTGACACCTGCCTCGGAGTGCCTTGGAAAAAATGGTTCTGCCCCGAGGCCCGGTGTTTGTCTCAGAGTGAGGGTGAAAGACCGTGTTAATTCTATGAACATTCTGGCAAGTAAGACAAGGACAACTCCGAAGTGACAATCTCAGGGCTAATATTTAAGGCACGTATTGTTAAGGTGAAGGGATTTTTGTTCCCTCTAACGGCAAGAGAGCTAACTTGCTTTTTAGGGTTTGTTTGTTTGTTTTCTTTAAGCCACGTTCTCTCATTTCCTTTTCCCTCCCGCTGCTCCCTCTGACTCCGCTGCGGGTGCTGCTCTGCTCCAACTGAGGCACAGCCGAAATGTACCCACTTGAGAGGTGTCTTTGTTTTCTCATGGTGGTCTCTCACCCAAACTCTAATTGCTCCAGGAGCGCTAATGAGCCTGTCATCGGACCTCCCTGTGATAGTGGCAAATGTTGGATTCATTTCATAGGCAGGGAATATATCTGAGCCGGCTCGCGCTAATTTTTTCAGTGGAACCTGGGACAAAAACTTTCATTTGTGCTGTTTTTAAAAACTGAGCTTTTGATACCGGCTCATTCTTTGCTTATTTTTTTTTAGTAAACCTATTTTCAGGAAAACAGGATGCTGTACAGCAAGCCCAGATACAGACATGGGAACAGGGATGCTGTCAAGCTGACAGTGAGCTTGATGTCAAGTGGTGAGGAGCCAGAGAGTAGCACAAGGGTTCAGAGAGACCAACAAAAAATCCTCAAATGTATTTTGAAGACACCAGGGAGAGGTGAATAACAGTTCCTGGGAGCAGGTGTGCTGGAGCTGGCTCGTCTGAGTTGAAGGAGCTCATGCTAAAGCTTCTTCAGGATAAATTCCCTGCTCTGGAGAAGGTTCTGTTGAGAGGTGCTCTGCTCCAACACTCAGACTAAAGGCTAGGAGAGTGCTTTTCATACTTTTTCGTGCTTTTATGATTTTTTGGTTTGGCAGTGTTTCTATGATCATATTTCTGGTAAATTGGAATGCAGGCTCTTCTTGTGTCCTAAGTTGGTAGCAGAATTCTTCTATGGACAGGGTACAGATGCTTACCAGCTTTTTGGGGCAGGGTGGATCACCAGATATTACAATACTGAAATTTATAATGGATTTCCTTCTTAATCATTGTTTAAAAACTCCAAAATAGCAAATGTATACCTTTGTCTGAGCTAGGCATTAGTAATTTACTCATCAGCTGCTTCCCAGGCTGTGTGTGAACACCAGGCCTGCAGCACCTCTCAAGCTGCAGGAGTTGCTTTCCAGGGCTGGTTGTAGGGACCCAGGAGAAGGTGGTTGTGCAGCCACAGCTGGGGTCTTGCAGGAGATTGCTGTATTGCTGTCTGTCTGTGTGAGCTGGAGCTGAGCAGATGTAGAGTACCCCTTGCACGTCCATTCTCAGCAATGCCTGGGAGAGGGGCCCTCTGTAGCCCCCTTGATTTCTTATAATCTTTTGAAAACTTGTTAGTGGAGAGAAAGTACACAGCTGTTCATGTACTCAAGGGGTCAAACTAGTTAGGCAGCAGACAAATTATCATGTTTCTGACAGATACTATCAGTAGCAGCAGTAGGAAGGTGTGAGTTTGCTGGTTTCTCCCCAGCCTCTGCCTGCAGAGTGTCCTGTCACCTACCCTGCAGGTCTCATTCCTGTGACTGTGATACACAAAGAGTTCAAACCCTGCACTTCAGGCCCCTCAGTATTTCTGAGGGTGTCTCTCTGTGGCTCCCTACCATAAACCTTCAACGTACTTTGGAAGGACTCCTCTTGACTGAAGGCCTCAAGAGCCCAATCTTCAAGATGATCCCTTATGGAAGTCCTTCAGCATCCCAGGAAAGACTTCGTACAAATGTCCTGTCATCACTTCAGATTCACTTCTGACAAGAAGCCACAAGGGTCTCATTCATAAAAGCCTTGCACATCACATTATATGCCCACTGTTACTGTAGACATTTCTGGGCTGCAATAAACTTGTGTGACAGAAACCATTCTTCCTTTTTACAGGTGACATCCTCAGATTGCTGGGCCCTATTCTCCATTGCTTTGCCCCTTAGCTGGTCTTATCCAGTTATGCAAACTCCTACAAGCAGCATTTCATCCTCCTGCCCAGGAGAGTTGAGGTGGCAGCAGTGAAAGGCAGTGGAGAATTAGTTATATTGCTTCCCTCTTCTCCCAAAGTGAACATTTCAAAGCTGATCGTTCCAGACATAAACGAAGGTGTGGGATTTGAAGATGGCTTGGATAAATGCTTTACGTTGTGTGTGACCTCTAAAAAGGGACAAAGGGACAAACTTGGTGCAGCGTGGCGAGTTACAGAGCAGTAATTAGCAGGGGAAGGGTCAACCTGTTTGTCAGAAGTACAAAATTAGATTAGAGAAGGCATTTTGGCCATGGGGCCTTCCTTAGGCTAAAGAAGAACAGGATGTTGTTTAGTGTTGCTGTGTCCCAGTTTCACCATGCCCTGAGGAAGACCCCCAAGGCTGAAACCTTATTTCTAATTGTTTTATAAATGACTTTTTCTTCCCTTTTTGGCTTTCAAGATGACACCAATTTTGAACAGGAGAGTTTCCGTTGGACAGACACTTCCTGAACAAAGGAAGAATATTCAATATTTAAATAGTCACTAGTTTGTTGAGATTTTCCTAGTTTACTTCCATATTATTTTTTTCCTTACTAGGCTAATTGTATGGCTTATCTTGCATCTTAAGTGGTCTGTATGAATATCTTGCCCAGAAAGACTAAAAATTCCAAATAAATAAGCAGAAGTACTAAATGACTTTCAGGATGTGTTTTGTTTCCTTTGTGCCCAAACTTCATTTCTATCAAGTGTGAAAAGTTAAAATTAAGATCTGACTCAAACCATTCTTTTTTATTTGTTTGCTCAGCACCTGACTGAATACAGCCATGGCCCATGAGGAGGGCCTGTGTGTGCTACAGGTGTGTGGAGCAAAATAACCACCTGCAAACCTCTGGGATAAGATTCAGGATGGGGAAAAGAAAATAATTTTAGTTATGTTGTGTGTATTGTTCATAGTGGAGAGAGGGAACCGCAGTTAATGGTGGGAACAGGACTTTAATCAAGGACTGCAGCTTTTGGGGGGGGAAATATTAGGGATGTGGGCATCTGAACTACTGTTCTTGGGAAGTGCTGTAACAGTGCAGGAGGTGTAATTCAATATTAAACTCTTCAGCAAATCACTCTGCTTCCCTAGAACATGCTGAAATGTTTAAACTTGCTTCAAATGGATGGGGAAACAAAATGCTTCCGTCTCTCTGCACTTCGTGCATGTGGAAGTCTTCAATTTGGCTGAAGTTGCTGGGGTGAAGGTAGGAAAACTGCTTTTTTATGGAAGTTTTTTAAGCAGCCAAATTGTTATAGCCAAAATACCTAAACTATGGCAAAGGAAATAGAGGACAGACCTTGTATGTGTTTGGATATTTTCAGTAAGAAGAGTGAAGTTCTTCCTGAATGTTGAAGGGAAGATGTTTGGGCCACTGGCCAAAACTAACAGAAAGTTCATATTTTTCCAGATTTGTGAAAAATGAAAAATTTTATGCTTCTGCTTCAATTTATTTTTGTTGCAATTCATCACTAAATCATCACTAAAGCAAAATGTGCTATTTATTGCCTAAGAGTGTTTTTCCTACAGACATGGCGTAATATCTTTACCAAAAAGTTTAGCATCTGTGAGTTAAAAATGCATATGAGGATTTACTTTTTGTTTCCTTGGTGAATGCTGCCGCTGTTCTTATCTGAAAAACTGCTTTTTTTGACTGAAATGGTGAAAAACGACCCAATTTCCAATTATTTACACAAACTAGCTTTAGTTCCACACTCGACTTACAAACATAGATCACAGTACCACAGTATTTAAACTCAGGCTTAACTTTACACTTGTGAATAGCTTTATTGACTTCAGTGGAGCTACTTGTGTGGAGAGCTGGGTATGTCATTAGGTGCTCAGCAGTTTGGGTTACAGAAAGGTGGAGTGGCCTTGTCTGGAAAACCCTGGACTCCCAGCTTGGATCTGCAACAGGCTTCCTTTATAATCTAAAATTATTTACTCTGTGTGACATGGTTCCCATTTCCACCTTGGTCCCTGGTTTCTTCTTGCTCAGTTCTGGTCTTTAGGTTGCTCTGACCATAAATTCCTGAAGATGGAAAATTTCCTGGTGAAAAGCACCGAGGAATGTCGGGTATTGAGCGCGTGTAGATGCGTCGGTAGGAAAGGTGGTTTTGCTCCGCGTATCCCTGTTTTATTCCATTTCTTTTCCGTGGGGAGTGTGTGTGTGCCTGCTTGGTGAGGTTTGCTAGCACACATGGGCTCATTCCCTCTTTCAGATAGAGACATGATGCAGTGCCTGGTGCAGTGAAACCTTGCTCCCCTCTGGAACACGCATAGACTTTTCATTTCCCCTCTGTGACTGTCAGTAAGGGAGCTCTGGTTTTATTTTCACTAGATACCAAATTTAGAAACTTAAAAGTTTAATAAAATAATATATCTAGTTCAAATTGAGCTTGAAATACTGAAGTGCCTCTGTAAAGTATTCACCTACATGATCTTTCCTATTAATCCAACCAATGTCTTTCTTCAGTAAGCAATTCTGTTTCCTGTTTTTCACCCTCATCCACAATAAGCACCTACATTTGTTTCTTCTTTTCCTTCTAGCCTAAAGATAATTCATTAAAGTAGCTCTCCCTCCCCTTTTTTTTGATCCACCTCTCCACCTCCTAACACCCCCCTAAAAAACACCATCAATATTTCATAAACTTACAGTGACAAATGTATTTTAATGTGGTCCACAGAGAACCTGAGATTGATTGGCCTCTCAGAAATATGACACGTTTCAAAGCAGGATATTCATGGAGTGTTTTAGTGCCTACATTAGTCAGAGAGAAGCAGCGCCTAAATTTATCATAGTTATGGCTTTCTCGGTATCCATTTTCTTTTAGCCGCTGACAGCAAGTATCTGAATGGTCCCTATTGATTGGCTTTGTGGTTCTGTCTTTAAAATGCATTGGCTGTGGGGGTTTTCAGATCAAATTAAGTCTTGGCTTCCTGGAGTTCGTGCATATCTACAGCGCAAGTGCGGACAAAGCTGGCTTCATTCATGCTGATTCTCATTCACAAGGGTGCCTGGGGAGGGAGACCCGAAATCTGCACTGATAGTGTGGGTGAACTGAGCCCTCTTTGAAAGCAAGGAGTTCTTAATTCCAGGAGGAAGCAGCAAGGAGAGATGGGGACAGGAAGCACCTACTGCCTCTGCTCGGGTGCCAGTGGAGCGGGTGTTCCTGCACCGATGGTGCCTGGCGGAACTGGGGCTTGGGCTTGGGAGAAAGCTGAGAGGTCTCTCATCATTGGCTCTGCTGGGAGTCCCCGATCACGAGGAGCATTATCTGATGGGCTGTGCAAATAGTCTGTGCTGTTCTGGTGCCACTCTGAGCAGGAGACCCCTGTTTGGCTGGGTATCCTGTCTGCAGCGCTGCATCCTCCATGCAGGCAGTCCCCGTGCCTCACAGAGGTGGCAGTGAGGTTTTAGTGTGGTGGCGAGATCTTAAGATGACAAAGAAAATGGGCTTTGTGCTAAAAGAGGTTATTGCAGTATTTCGAAAGTTGAGCCAAAGAAAATGCTTTGTTTATGTGCTTTTATCTTAACTCTGTAAATATTAATTTAGCTCAAATAAATTACCTGCTTTTCTTGTTTAACCTATCTAGAAGATCTTAAAAGTTATAGCCTGCACCACCTTTTTTTTTTTTCCCCTCCAAATATATTTATCCAATTTATGAAAAGCTTTGAATGACTTAAATATAAGTTCTATGACTCTGCTTTGGTAAATACATAATTGCTTACTAGCAACCCTTTTCCTTGATATGTATTGCAAGTCTGGGGCAGAAAAAAATGTGAGAGATGAACACACTTTAATTTACAGAATAGTCCTTCAGGCATCGTGCTGCCTGAGGTATTTGTGTGCTTGAACCATCTTGAATTCCTGTTCTCTCCACTCCTACCCCTGTTTCCCCTTTCAGTTTATCAGTGTCATCAATCTAATGTTCTTCATGAATGCAAACCCCATTTTTAAAGAGCAAGCAAAAGAATTAACTCTTGGGTTATGCCTCAGCTCATGGTTCAACTTGGCTTCAGATTTCGCTCTGATCTCTTTACAACATGAACTTACAGGAGTTTCAGCAGCGACTGAATGTGGGTGGAAAATCAAAATTATTGGATTCATCAGGAGAGCAGAGAGATGGCTTTTTCACAGTTCATAGATTCGTGGGATTTGAGGCCAAGAGGGACCCCAGGATTGTCCCTCTGACTCGCTGTGTATCCGGCCATTGCATTTCTCCTGGTTACCACGATATTGATTCCAATAACTTTTGCCCTTAACTACAGTGTAACTTGTGTCTGCCTAAAGCAGGTATTCCAGACAGCATCCATTTCTTGATTTGAACGCATCAAAAGCTGGAGAAAACCCCACAGCGTTTAAAACAAATTGTGCCTAGTTTCAAATTTAAATCAGTCTGGCTTCAGTTTCCAGCCATTAGTTTTTGTTATGCCTCTCTCTGATAGATTAATGAGCCATTTAATACCCTCTGTTTTCTCCCCATGAAGGTACTTATACACTAATCAAGTTACCTCTCAGTCTTTGTTGATAGGCTAAATAGATTGAGCTCTTTCAGCTCTCACTGAGATCCCAGTTTCTCACCCCCCACAGTTGTTCACATCTTTGTTTTTGCCTCAACAGTCTTTAGAAAGTTGCAATGCTGCAACTGAGCTTTGTGTGCCGTTTACTGGCCTCACCAATGTCATAAATAAAAGTATAATCACTTCATCAATCCTGCTTACTGCTCCTCTTGTTCCTACCTCTAAAACCAACATTAGCCACTTCTGTCACAACATTGTGCTGGGAGCTTATGTTGAGTTGCTTGTTCAGTAAATCTTTTCCCAAGTAATTTATTTGCAGGGTGGAGGCCCTCTGCTAGCACAGGAGGATGGCATCGCTTTCCTCTTCATTTTAGAGTTTTCACTTCTGGGTTGCATAGGATTGTGTCTGGCTCTTGCTTTCCATGAACTAAGGAAGGCACTTCACACCCATATGCAACTTTGACACTGTCTTGACTTGCCTACCACCACCTTGGACTCTGTAGGAGAACCCAAAAGCATCTGGACAGGTCACACATGTGCTCTGCTTGGACTTCACAGATATCAACATGATCCCTAGGGTTCCCCAGGCTACTGCCAGAGGATGCTACTCTCACCTGGTTTGTGCTGTGATGAAGGCTCTTAAAAACAAACAAAAAAACCCCCTCAAAACCAACCAACCAAAACAACCAGCAATCAGAAAACCCTCCACAAAACATCAAACCAAACCACACCCCAAAAATCCTCAAGCAACCCCAAAAGTCAGAGGTCTGTTAGCATGGACATGGGCAGAGCAGCTGCAACCAGCCCCCTGTGCTGGGGCCATCCAGTCTGTCCTTTGTCCAGCTGGCTTTGACTGACTTGCCTTGGTGACAATTCAGTGGGGAGAGCTGCATTTTGTGCAGTCAAATTATTTATATGCACTTTGCTTGGTATTTAAGGAGAGAAAATGAAGGAGTTGGTTTGAGTTACGGTAGTGCTGAATGTGATAATTATGCTGCCCTCCTAAAGGAATCCACGCTGAGACTAACATATGCTTTCATCCTCCAGGACAGACTATTCTGTTAGTCTCTTTTTAAATAAATGATTAGAGCTGGCTGAGACGATCTGCAAGCAAGATTCTGCAGTCTCACAGGCTCCAAGAGACTGTGCACTTGGACTGTGATTTGTTCCTCTGTATTTACTCTTTCCAAATTAATTTTATTTGTATTGGGGATTCACCCAGAAGCCTTAATTAGGACGAAAATTATTGTGTGAGGACAAATCCAACCGCAAACACCAAACAGTCAGTTGACAAGTGAGCTTCAGCATCTCTCGTGCTCTGAGGTTGACTGAGGGTGGGGTTTTTGATGGACAGTTGGTGCATGGTGATGTCCAACAGGAAACCTCAGGTTGGGAACACGTCTACCAGGAAGAGAAACATCCCAAACTGCTGACTTTATTGCCATGGTATCTCTTCTGGAAAAGATTAGAAGATCATTTTGTTGCAGGTTCTTAGGTGGCTCTTGTATGTACAAAGGCGTGTTTTTGCTCACCAGCAATGGCAGTTCTTGGGCAAACATGAGTCTTTTCTGCACATCACATACCGGCTGCAATTCTGCTGAGCAGGCTCCCACCAAGAGAGGAGGATTGAAGCAGTGTGTCACATGGAACCCTAGGAGATAACAAAAACTGTTCCCAAACACGCAAAGATCTCTCCAAATCATCTCTGAACTCTAAAATAAGAGCTGAGGAGCAGGGGAGATGTCCACAAGGTACTAGTCAGCAGTAGGCAGAGCCACATTTGGATTGTTCCCTTCCCAGTTGTTCAAGCTGGTCCATAGATGGCTACAAATTCTTCCCTCTCATAGAAATTACATAAAAATGATGCTTTCTGATAAAGCAGAACTTGCTGCAGGATTCAAACCAGTAGCATTTCATGGGACACTGCAAAACCCAGCCAAAATAAACCTGGGCTTAGGAGGTGTGTAAGTAGCACA
The DNA here is from genome assembly GCA_013397975.1 of Machaerirhynchus nigripectus. Lineage (NCBI taxonomy): Eukaryota > Metazoa > Chordata > Aves > Passeriformes > Dicruridae > Machaerirhynchus > Machaerirhynchus nigripectus. Next base: position 1,506,052 of record VZRQ01000967.1, on the reverse strand, counting down.
GTAATGGATTTAGGCACAGATGGATTTAGGCAAATAAGGGGGGGATCTGTGGAGGCAACAGAAATGCTGTTTTTGTGGTTTTTTTTGGGTTTTTTTTTTTTTTTTTTTTTTCTTTTTTTTCTTTTGTGCCAACG